>CAEGAF010080808.1:0-15967 GCA_903067075.1 Micropoecilia bifurca | reverse complement strand
GCTACCGTTGCATTATGGGAAATGTAGTGTTTGCGGGCAAAACACGAGCAGGCGGCTCTGGCTTGCGGGTTGGTTCTCATAGTAATTAAATATCATTCAGGGGGCCATAGATAATTGATTCGCGAGCCGGATCTGGCCCGCGGGCCTTGACTTTGACATATGTGATCTAAATTCATGTGATTTATCTGAAGTATTCCGGAAAAAGGTCAGAAGGTGACAATCCGTTAGGCAAACAAAAAAAAGCCATAAATAACTACCTCGTCTTGCAACAGATGGTGTTGGCCCCTCCAAGTGGTGATAGTCAAATCATGACTGTGTGAGATTACATGACAAGAAGAAAACACCGATGCAGGTGTGCGTTCATAAAAATGGGAAACGATGATTTTGTATCTTGGAACTAGTTAAGAGGTGTTCAGAAAAATCGCTGGAATCTCTTCATAAAGTAAAAGTTTCTAACTAACCCTAACTTGAAATTCAAAATGGCCACCAAGCCTCAAAAGCTAACTGACAGTAGCAGAAATAAACAACTTAATTGCAATTCTGAGGCTTTTCATGATATCAAATCACGTGTATACGCACTACTGTGCAAAACAGGTGTTTAAGAAAATATTACTTTAGTGTTTGAATGCAGAGCGCCACGTTATCCACTTGTTTTGCTAATAGCTGTTCATAATCAACAAGTGTCTGCACAGACCCTCATCCCTCTGACAGTTAATATGACACATGTGTTTTTGGTTTTCTCCAAAAGATGTCGCTCCAGATCTTTTGTGTTTTTTGTTGTTCTTTAGAGAGATTTTTTTTTTCTCTCCAGCCAATCTCTGCAGACAGGCTGTGCTTTGGGTTTATTCTCATTGCCTTCAATGTTTAATATGCTGACTCAGCTCTTTTGTGGGATGGTCCTTCCTGGAAAGATTTGCAACTGATTAAAATGTTTTTCCGTGTTAATATTTTCTCTCCCTCTAGAGTGATGTTCTACAAGTCTTTAGAAAACAATAGAGAATGGCGCCATGACGAATATCTCTCATTTATATAAAATACACCTTCTTGCATTTTTGAGGTCTGTGTCCCTGTTGTAAGAAAAGCAAAAAAAATCCCTGTGTTATTTTATTTTAGTAGAAGTTTCAACCCTCTCGTTCATTTGATTATGTTGCTGATTAAATAATAACTGGGTTTTCCCCAGTGTATTTTAAGCCTGGCGGGCTATCAGGCTTTACTTGTGCCAACACCAGGCTAAGCATTGCTAAGTCTCTTTAAAATGTTTGCATTTTTTAAGATTTTATAGTTGGTGTTCAGATGGTAATCTTCCAATCTTTTAATAACACATCATTATCAAGTGATATTTTCAAATTTCCTGTCAACTTTAAATATTTTTACCTCAAATACATGACGGGTTGCTGGGTGAAGCCCTAGCGCCCCACCACCAGGCTAAGCAAGATTTCTGTGGGGAAACCCTGTGGAACTTGTACATTTTGCTATATAAAAGTAATGATTTTTCATATTTATTCATATTTTTATTTGGTTAAAATAAAGATGGATGCACTTTTTATGCATTGATCTCCAGTTTTATTTTTTTTAAAAGTAATATGTCTACATCTTAATTTGCAACTTAAATCATGGAACTGTTATTTAGTCCAAACTATTTGCGCTTTAGTCTTCTACTGATGATTTGAGCTCCAAACACAATCCAGCAAAACCTCACTTAGTCTTTGAAGTCTAGTTTCTTGGTGTTTTAATTTATACTGACTGGTCATGCTAAACTCCAGCCTGATTCCTCCCCTCCTCTCCGGGTCATGCAGCTTACTCTGTCACTTTTGGTATAAAGAAACAGACTCATAATCCAGGGTGTGCTTGGCCACTACAATTAGAAAAAAAAAAACGTAATTATTTTTCCCTTTTTTCATATAAAGTTAAAATGCATGTCCAGAGTGTGTTGGAGAATAACACATTTAAGACTCCTCTGTGCATCAGGCTCGTTTGCTTTTTCATGGCTGCCTAAAGTTTAAACATCATAAAATAATAATTTTTTAAAAAGTCAGTACTTTCAACAGCATGGGAAAAATACATAGTGACTTTTGTTGAACTACTTCCTAATTTGCACAAGCATTGTATATTTTATTACAGCCATCATAGAAGCTTACTATAGCCCCGCTGTCTGTCAACACAGAAAGCATTGGTCCTAAAGTCTTCTATGAATGGCTGACTTATTATTTGCACAACACACCCTTAAGGGCAGATCTACGCCTCATTTTGTTTTCCTACATGTCTTGTCGGTGAATTACTCATCGGCAGAAGGCGAGATGCGCGTTATCTTGAGCGTA
Organism: Micropoecilia bifurca; assembly: GCA_903067075.1. NCBI lineage: Eukaryota > Metazoa > Chordata > Actinopteri > Cyprinodontiformes > Poeciliidae > Micropoecilia > Micropoecilia bifurca. The sequence goes on along the minus strand of CAEGAF010080808.1, from coordinate 13,649 downwards.
ACTTTGCGGCTGTTGCCGGTTTTCCTGCTCGAGACGAGAAATTGTAAAACCAGGATTTGCCTCAAAATGCACATGGTGTGTGACTCGCAACAGATAAAAGCAAGGGTCTGTTTAGACTGCAGTGAGCTCAGAACCCCTCAGCCAGGGGCCATAACTGCCTCCTATCAGCCACGATGGGTCACAAGCAAAGACCAGAGTCACACAGGGATCAATGACTAGAAAACTGTTTATCCGAAAACTCATTCACACATCGTTTCACACCGAGTGCTGCTTTTAAGGCTCAAATATAAATAGTGAGTGCAGAGTGGATTGCTCTGTGCAGGCGGTATGGCTATAGTGCTGTTTTTATTTTGTTTCAATTTTGTTATGCTCAAATGTTTCAAATCATGAAACCAATTTAAACATGAGACCAAAATAACCTGGGCCAATGCAAACAAAAATATTACTACTAACACTATTACCACCAAACTCTCAACACATCTTGAACTCAAAGTCACAAATGGGTGATGATTTAGACTGTATCTAATGTTATCTCTAAAGATTACGTAGAATTCATTGATGTGATTTCTTGATGGCTGTCTATTTCTTCTCCATCTACTCTTCTGACAAGGTTTTCCCCCTCAAACGGCTGTAGATTGATGGAGCAACTCTGATCAGATGCACCACAGATACTACATTCAAGCATTAGGTCTACAAAATTCAAAAGTTTCAATTTTGTAGCCCTAATTAAACCTAATCTGGTCTGATATGATATTCCAATTTTCTGAAAAACAGAATCCTGGGGTCCATTCATAGTAAGGAGGAAGAATAGATAGTATGCAAAATTAAACAAAATAGTGTGAAAGGACTACATATCATTTGAACTTAAATACTGAAATAACATTTTGATGATGCTGTAAAGGCCGTAAGATCAGAATTTGCATTCAGTGTGACTGAAATGTACAGAAAATTATACTTCAAGTGCAGAGAATCGGCCTGTCTATCTCTGAGGGCACTGATTCTTAAGTGCTCTCCTCATTGAATCGTCGGCCTAGCTCTTGTCTCTACGCAACTCTATATGAGGCGTTATTCTAAACCTCAGCTGAAACTCCAAAGTAGAGTGCCGTCCGTGCTGCGTGAAGAACACATCCTGTCACCCTTTGTCTGACAAAAGTAACAGAGAACCAAATGGAGAGACAGGCAGCAGAGGCAGCTGCTGAACTCATTAAACTGGAGATAAGGAGCCATGAGATAAAAAGCAAAGTTCTAGGCTGGGTTTTGAGTTGTGGTGGCACTTTATCTCCTCAGATCAAAACACAAGATACATTGAAGTTCAAATTAGTTAGTTCCAGATTAATTTTGATAAGCAAAGAGTTTCATTTAAAGCTGCAATATGTAATTTTCATAAACAAAATGGCTTTTTTTATTTTTATTTTTACACATTCGTTAAAACTGTCACAATGTCAGGAAACTATGAGATGAGTAATCCTCTGCCTTCTCGCTGTTGTCCTACTGCTATCTGCAGAAACACACCAATCAGAGCCAGTTTGTAGAATTTTGCCTTTTCCTTCTCCACTGGGGGATCTGATTACAAATCCTGAAGCCGGTATGTTCTCCTCCTGCGAGGTGAACCATTAGGACGGTTCACCTCAGCCTGCAGGAAGAACCCTCTTTATCCTCAATCAGATGGATTTCTGTTTTGCTAGCAGGCCGCTAAAGGAAGCCACCTGAGGATGGTGTAGCCAGGTTGGCCTGTCACAGGTACCAGCAGTGTCATGTTACACGCAATTAGGCCCTGAGAGAGCAGCTCCACCCTGATCTCCCTATAAGCTCATTAAATTCTCCGTGCTTTCCAGGGGGGATTTATCCAACTTACAGGCTGCTGTTTGATTTGGATCACACAGAAACAAGAAACACCTATAGCTCTCACCATTCAGGTACAAAAAAATAAATGCAAAACGTACATCATACCAACACGATTAAGTGCATATTTGTGGAAATGATGCATGTTTTTTTTAAATATATGGCAAAACAAATCCGAAGAGTCACATAAATGAATTATTTCTGTTTTGCCTTGTAGATCCTGAAACACGTTCCCTCCATTATGCATTTCTCAAATTCTACCACAGATTCTCTGATTGATTTAGGTGCAGACTTTGACTGGGCCATTCTACCACATGTATACATGCTTCGATCTAAATTAATCCAGTGTATTTCTTCAGTGGACATTTTCGGTCTAGGATTGTCATCCTGTCACACAACATCCAAATAAAATATCTTCTCTGTGTATTTTATTTGTTAGTTTTTGGTTTTATTCTGACAAAACATGGAAAAAGCTGAAGGCTCATGAATATTTTTTTGCAAGGCCCTATGTGAAAGAAAAGCAACGAGTGATTGGAGATTTGCAAATATCTTCAGTGGTGTATAACACCACTGAAGAATCTAAGGAATCTGAAGAATCCTCGAACTGGAGCACAAATCTAAACATGACCATCTGAGATCCTTCAGCTTATATTTAACTTAAAACCATATTTTATAACTAAGTCTGATCAGGCAGAGCAGTACAGGGTGGGATTTATGGGTGCACTAAGCCGTAATATGTGACAGAATGGACAGTCTTTTACAAGAATCAAAACCAAAGACGTTCTGTCAGTTAAGTTTTCCGCACTAAATCCACATCCAGAGTTGTTTCTTGGTGTATATCAGATTTCAGAGAGTAATGTGTTGCCTTCAAGGCCACATGTGAACCCAGCTTGATGAGACAAAACCTCTTTGTGCTTTCAGTAATCAAATTTCCCTATGTGTGAACCGCTCGGCTGTTTTTCTTTTTAGCAAAGTGCACCACCTAGTGGCGATACAGCGGTAACAACCACACACGCCTCCATAGGGCCTTGGGTTCTTCATGCTGTGAGCTTCAATACACAATTTACCTGATATTAGCATCAGGTCAGATTTAATTACCGTAATGTTAGATTAATTTCAAAGCGGCTCAGAGTAAATTAATCAGAATATGACAACTTAATGAACTGACCTAATTTTGTTGTTATTGATCTTAACAGACACAGCCCTCATTTCTGGCCAGTTTGAGGAATTAAGAAATCACTCGACATGAAGTAGGCTAAAAGTCTGAAAAAGCAACACATAACTTCCCGAAGAGATACAAGAGCAGATGAGACGAGTTTGAGAATAAAACTTTGACATTTTTATGTTTCAAGCTTACAAAAGCTAAGCTTAGTGGCTAATCGTGATTAATCACTGCGATTAATCTGATTACATTTTTAATCGGTTGACAGAATTACTACGTGCTAATATTAAAAGTAATTCACAGTTAGCTCAGTTACAGTTAAATGCAGCTACATTTAGTGTTCTCTGTGTAGGAAAACAAGACAATAAATCCGTTAATACTTATCCAATACAAATTATAAACTTAAAAAAATATATATATATAATATAATTCTTCAGAAATTGTATAGCAACTCCGCAACTCTTGGAGTTTAAGAGTATCAGCTGAACAGCTGTGAGGAATAACCCGATAGACCTCCAGGGGGCAGTGTGCTACACCTTGAATAAAAATGCCACTCTTTGAGCACAACAGTCACTTTATGGAAATAAAGATTCATATAGATTCATTTTTTTATTCATATAAAATAAAAAAAATATGGAACCCTAATTTGATCATTTTTCATCATTTTTCATAATGTTCAGTACCAAAAAATAAACAAAAGTCAAACATTCTATGAATTTCCATGTACTCTGAGGAAAAGGAGTAATCGGGCTATCATTAGTATTATTTTACATTTTAAATAAAAGTTTATTTTGTAATGTATGTTTTTACAGGCGGACCTGTGTATATCCTCTATGTTGTTTTCTCTGAGTCATGTGTATGTTTTGTAAACCGATTTGGACTTGATATTAGATATTTACCTCCTTTACAAGAATGATTTACATTTACATCCAAAAGAAAATTATTTTAAATGAACAACAAAAAATAACCATGTTTTACTCATTAGACAAAAGATTTCAACAGAAGTGAGTTTTCCTATTATTAATAGCTAAATCCTTCCTCTCCATCTTTATTACACCACTTACAGTTTAATTAGATCGATGTCTGGGCTTCGACTACGCCCTCAGTTTTTCATCAGCTGATCGCTCTTCTTTTATCATTTTTAGGTTTCATTACTTGTTAATTGTAATATATTTCTCAGTCTTAAGAATTTCTTCAAAAGCTTATCTGAGTTTATGATGTGCTTTTATGTAAGTGTAGGATATCAGTTCAGATTTGATTTCTATGATAACTGTTTACTGTAAATCACACTACTTTTATCTGTATGTGAAAAATCACAGGCCATTTACGTTGTTATGCAGGTTAATTGTATTTTTTGGTAGTCCATACCATCAATGTGCTACAGGCTAACTCATTCATGTTGATTCATATGCATTGCCCCCTTTCATAAAATGAATAATTACAAACAATTTCTTGCATCATGTGTGCTTGCAGGGAGCCCCTCTCTGATGCCGCCCTGCCCATTTTCTCCGATAAGAAGTGATGTTTGGGCGTAAAAAGAGAACTGTCAATTCAGCAAAATCAGAAGCAGATTGACCAATGGGGAGTTTTATTTTGAAAGTTGTTGTTGTTGTCGTCGTCGTCGTCGTCGTCGTTGTTGTTGTTGTGGGTGTGTGTGTGCAGACACATCTGGAAAGCGGCTGCCTGGTCGGTCTGTTCCGCAACACGTCAGGTAGAACTCTGACCTCTCCGACTCACTGCAGTCTTTATGCTGTGAGATCCACCACCACCACCACCACCACCAACACCACCACCCACTTTTCCCTGAGCAGCCCCAACAGCTGGCTGAAGGCGGGGCAAACATCTGCAGCAGCGGCGCCTGTTCCAGAGCAGCAGCAGCAGCAGCAGCAGCAGCAGCAGCAGCAGCAGCAGCAGCTGGATGGCTCTGCGCCGCGGCTCTCCTGGAGGGAACAACCCCGGAATGAAGCGCCGCGTCCGGCATCGCAGAAGCGATAACAGAGCCGCATCTGCAGGGGTTTTCAGCTGAGGAGAAATCACCCAGGAAAAAAAAGAGACAAAAAAAAAGAGAAAAAAAGAAAAGAAGCTTCCAGACGGGAATGAATGAGATGAGAAATTCTGCTGAGGAGTTGCATTCTCTCCCTCCAAGACCACCGAGTTTCTCCAAAGTCCCCGCAAAGAGACGCTTTGTGAGGCTGGGACGGAAGAGCAGTGATGGTTCTCAGTGAGTATGACCCACTTGGAGGCTCTGCGCGGGCAGCTGTTCCAGAACAGCTGGAGAGAGTTAGGGAAGATGCAAACTTCTCCTCTTTTTCCTTCTTGCTTCTAAAACAGTCAAACCCCATAAGTTACTTGAAGCAATATCCAATAATAAAGCCTCTCCATGTTTATTCATTACAAAACACATTGAGAGACTATGAAAGCAGCAGCTCATGGAAACATAAAAGACTGGAGAAAATTAGACATCCTAAATGTTGAATAATTTGCTGACATAACTTAGATTATGTACAAAATCGTTTTTATAACTTGTAGAAGTTTGGGGGGGTATTTCTGAAGATGTTTTGGTTCAGTTTGGATTCAGTTTCACCCTTCAAGTCATCTCTTATCTTCACTTGTGAGAATCTTCACTTGTGAGAATCTACACAGGTGAGTCCTCAGGTTGCCTGACAGATTTACCTTCTGATCTTTAATGTTTCTCTAATAAATTCATTGTTTTGTTGATTTGGTTGCCTGCCTGGACTCACTTTGATTGCCACAAATTGTATCGCTCCACATCTTCCGCTTTCAGTCTACTAGTCTTTATCCGGGTTAGTCAGATGAACCGATCCACTTTTTTCACTTCCAAAACCGATGCAGATATCCGATATCCAATCCATATCAGACTTACAATGTTTACATTTCTTTTACAATGTTTACAAAGTTGTAAAAGACTTATGTTTCTTTTAAAGAAATTAAAACTGACAAAAATAATAGGTTGACTACCTTAGTAGTGTTTGTTTTTTTCAGTGATGTCCTGTGTTTTTGTACCAAAAAGCCCAAAGTGGAAATGAGACATTTTTTAAAAATTATTTATTTATTTTTAGATGTGAACACTTTAAAAGCTGAAACTGAATCAAAAGATACATATACAAAGTATTAGTTTAAAAGTGCGCACTGTTAATTTCTGTACATCATAATAACCTGGCATTCAATACTCACATGTTTATGATTAAGGTCTGTAAGGGTGAGAAGCAATCACAATTTTTAATAAACGATGTGAAATTTGTTAGGTTTTGTTGGTATGAAATGCAGTTGTAAAACAAGTGCATGTTGCTCAGATTATATTTTTAAGTGAGATGCACCTTAAAAAGGTCCTGTAAAGTATTTAGTTTTTAGCCATATTGTTATTGGTGCAATAACTTCTAACAATGAACATGGAGAGTTTCCTGAATTCTGCAGAGACTTTAAATGGAACACAATTAAGTAAACATATGATCAACATATGTGGAAGCACCTTATGTCCACTGATAAGCAGGGTGGAGGATCTATGATGCTGTGGATCTTTTTTGTTCTTCTGTAAACCCAGGGAGTTAGATTGATGTATGAAACACAGTAAAAAATCCTGGGTTATTTACATAACCCAATTTCTGGGTTGAAGCTGTTGGGTCATAGGTTGGGTTAGTTTGACCAAATATTGGGTCAAAATTCATAACTCAAGAGTTGGGTCAGAAATTTACCAGAAGTCTACAGCTTGAACTCTTCTGTTGGGTCAGAGGTCGGGTAGATTTACCCAAACGGTTGGGTTAAAGATGAAACTTGGAAGAAGCCACGCCCCTCTTCACAAGCCTCCATTTTCAACATGACTGCATATTGGGCTTCTCCTCTACTTTGAAATAAGACATGATAAGTAAAAGGAAGATAAAGTTTCAATGTGAATAGGATTCTATAAATGAATAGAATGTATTTCGAACATGTTTGATATTTATTTTCATGGTTATTTAAAATATTTGATGGTAGGTAAATACATATTTTTACCCAACTATGGTGGTATAATAATCCTTGTGTTGGGATATGGCTCTGCAGGTAGAGCAGTGGTCTTGCGATTGGAAGGTTGTAGGTTCAATTCTAGCTTCCTCCTGCCACATGTTGATGTGCCCCTGGGCAAGGCCCTTAACCCCAAATTGCATTTGTGATTGTGAATGGGTGACTGTGACTCCAGTGTAAAGCACTTTGAGTGGTCAAAATGATTGGATAAAGCACTATAAAAGTTCAATCCATTTATGAGTTTTGAGTCAATTTAACCCAACATTTGGTTAGTTGCCATGACCCAATGTGCTGGGTTACGAATTGGGTTATTTTTAACCCAGCACTTTTTACTGTGTAGCAACCACAACCTATAAATGTGACACTGGCACCTATCTAAAGATTCTGTATGCACTGATTTGTAAGAGATTAGGCTTGATGGAATGTGTGTTTCTTTTTAACCAGAAAGATGTTTGATGTATAAAAGGGGACATAATATGCTAAATTCACATTTTGCGTGTTTTTGTACTTCTATTTGAGTTTCTTCTGCTTCTAAAAACAGGTCAAGTACTTAAAAACTACCAGACTGTTAGTTTTTTTGGCAACAAGTTAATGTTAATTTTTGTGTCTGCAAAAATGAGCCGTTTCAAAAACCTCCAGGTCGTTGAGTCACAATTGATGAACCCTGAAAACCCCAGCGAAGGTCAACCCATCACCTAGCAACCCAAACAGAACTCCAGCACCGTAGATCAGCTTGTTGTTACAAATGTATGCAATGGCTGCTGGAAAAGACAAATGTTTTGTTGTTGACTTATCCTTCCTTAAACCTCTTGCTGAATTTTTGTTGGTTGTTCAGGAGGCTTCACTTTTGCTTTTCAAAGGGGTATAATTGTGCATCTCTTTGCAGCCATTTTCACATGAGTTTGGGGGGCTTGGCCAGCAGCAGCTTATCTGGATTTAAAGTGACAAGAATCCCTAAAACATCTCATTGTGAAAGGAGTTCAAAATACGCAGAAATAGCTAAAGTCTCACTATCTAAGAATGAAAAAAGTACATATTTCGTTTAGCCCATAGCTATCCTAGTCTTTGCATACTAGGTAGGTCGCCTTTACACCTTATACTCACAAGCCATCACTCACTAAAGTCCCTAAGCAGAGACTTTCTATTGGGAGAATCAGAATTAGAAGCTGTGAAATCCCAGTCTGGGGAGACTGTGGGGAAACTGCAGAGAACCTTTGAACTATAAGAAGCTTAGAGTCTTGGTAAGGTCCGAACAACACTTCATTGTTTCTGCTGCGCATGGAGAGAGCTGAGGGCAGACATGCTGAAGGAGACCAGGTCTGGGTAGAGAAACGTATGAGACGTTTTATCGACGTTCTTCTCTTTAGTTTTGTTGTTGTTGTTGTTGTTGAATTAGTTGAACTCTCGCCCCTCCGTCTTCTATCAGCTCCCTGTCTTTGCCGCTCCTTCCTCCAGGTCGGGATCATCCAGCAGCAGTTCCTCCACGCGCAGGCCGGCAGAGGTCGTGGCCATCCGTCGCCAGACCAACCGACTCTCCGCCGTCTTCCACCGCAGCCCCGGGCCTCCATCCGGCTCCATGGCGCTGACTGCGGGACTCCGGCCGTCAAGGTCCGTCCAAGTCAGGAAGAGCAGCAGTAGGTCACTTTGGTTTTGTTTTCTCCCTGAGATTCTGATACCGTGGAAGATATTCACGATGTATTAATAGGTTTTGAACTTGTTCGTATTCATAACAGCATCAGGTTTAATTTTAGATGAACAAAAAGAGGAATATATAGAGTGCGCGTGTATTTAGCCACCTTTATCCCAATGTCCTTAAATTTACGAGCCGTCTAAACGTTTTGTCTCATGAGCCAAAATCGTCGAATCAAAAGGAGTTGTTGGGTAAAACTAATCATTGTTTTATCATTTTATTTGAGTGTTTTTTCTAAATGTGTTCAGTTACCCAACTGGCTCTGACCAGTTATTCTCTAAGGTTCTTTCTTTATCTATGATGTAATTTCCCACTCAATGGGGTCCATCTGTTCTGTTATCTCAGCATTGTTCTACTGAAGAAGGTCATCATAATAAAAGCCAGTTCCCAAGCAGAGTTGAGCAGAGCTCACCAAGTTTTGATCTGAGCGGTTTAGAGGTTGTGGATCTCTCCCTTTGCAAAGTAAGGCATCAAAACTTCATTGGTCTTGTGTCTGGTTCTTTACAGGTCTTGAGCTAATTTTAAAAACCCCAACATTAGTTGCGAGCTAAATAATAATAATAATGATCATAATCGCAAAAATGTTAGATTTTTTTGTCTGATTTTTTGTCTTTTTTGCGGAAGATTGATGTTATTCATTGTAGATACAAAACTTAAAGAGGAATATGATGTTTGTTTAATTTTATTTGACAAAGGTTTTCCAATTCTGTTGGGCTCAATAGTATAATTTTATTGTCAGTGTTAGAAAAAGATTTGGGACGCTTTACTTCAAAACACTTGCCATATTTAGCCAAGTTTAATAAATTAAACAGCAGGGAAATATAACGAAAAAGTTTAAACATCTTTAATTTGAATTTAATGTGACAACAATCAATCACAATTCTTATTGTGATAAGATATGTATCATGATAAACGATGCAATAAATACCGACCTTTAATATAATATTAATATTCTTATGTTAGAATGGTCCTGTCAAAACCCAGACCTAAATCCAATAGAGAATCTGGGCAAAACTTAAAAATTGATGTTCTAAACCACCCGTCCTTCGGCCTGACTGAGTTTGAACTATTTTGCAAAGTATAATGGTAGAAACTGATACACAGAGATTAAACACAATCGTTTTGGTAACATCCAAAAAAAATGTGAAAAGGGAACCGAGTTCAGAACATCTCAATCTTCTACTTTACCCAAACAAAACCATCCATCTGAACTTTGTAAAACTGGGATACTTTATATGTCTTACATCATCTCCTCTGGTTTTGTTGGATATCCACCGCATACAAGCATACGTGACCTCAGCGCTTGTAAAAAACCAAGCAGTCTTTTTTTTCCCTTTAAACCACATCTCAGACCCAGTGATGAATGTCCTTTTTCCCATGTGATCTCGCATCCGCAGTGTTCTCCGCGGAAGTCCTGCCAGAGGACGACCCGTCCGAGCTGTCCAATCAGATCACGGCCCCAGGGATCCTGAAGATCTTCGGGAACGAGATCTGTGAAGGGGCTCACTACAAGAGCGTCCTGGCCACCACGCACTCCAGCGCCGGGGAGCTGGTCAAGGAGGCCCTGGATCGGTGAGAACGTGCGCCGCCACATGCGGGAGGGTGGTCTTGTGTTTCTGCTCGGGGTGAGTTACGATCCCCCTCCGCGTGAAACACATATGCACTCAGAAAAATAAACTGCTGTAAGGACATAAAAGTGAGAGCAGGAATTCCTCCACAATCACATGATCTGCGCTCAGCAGTAAGCCGTTCTGTTGGTTTAAAACTTCACCTGCTACTGGGCTGATCTGGTTGAACACAGCTGTGAAAGTTTAAGTTTTTTTTCATTGTGACTTTTTGTTTGTCTAATTAATTTTGTTTTAATTAGCTTTTAGAGTGTGTTTGCTAGTTTTTATTAGTTAAATATTCTTTAGATTTTAGTTTTTGTACAAGAAGTTTTAGTTTTTTCATATTTTGATCATTTCTAGGTGCAGAACTCGAACAGGTTCAAGTAATGTATTGTGATCATGTACACATTGATTGGGTAATAAATACCCAGCAGAAGATGCCATTTTAAAAAATGTATTCAATTATTGTTGAATGACCAACTAACTCTGGTATTTTGTCTGAACTTTTGCCATCATCATTTTGCAGTAAGTGTCGCCAAAAAGAGAAGCAAGTGCAGTAATTTGCAGACAGCTAACAGTTAGTTATAGATATTCCCCCATTAATTATAATTTTTATTTATTTCAGTTAACAAAAATGTCTCCTCAATTTTAGTTTTTGTTATTTTCACTTATTTCAGGTAATAATAATAACGTTTGGTTGGGAAAACATGATGTGATTTCAGGGTTGTTTTTCTTTTATTCAGCATATTCAGATAAGTTTTGAATTTACTCGACAGAACTATTTAGAAATTTACATGGACGTTCGTTTTGATTTTACACCTTTAATTTTCCTTTCATTGGAGATGACAGTTTATTTAAAGTGATGGCATCATGCATTTTCAAGGCACATGGTGCCATTTTATATCATTATCAATCAACTATTTTATCTTCAATTATAAAAATTCTGCATGTATCAAAAATAACTTAAAAGAAATTTGACTTGACGCCTTGGAATTGGGTCGCTGTCTCTTTAAGAAGCTCCTGCTATTTCTGAAACTCTTCCTTCAGGAAGTCATTACACCATTACAACGACGAACATATGTATGTATGTGTGTATCAGGGTACCATTTACTGTATTTTAGCTTGTGTAGAGCAGAGAAAAATCCAGATTAAATTCAGGCTTTTACTTGTAATTCTTCCTCTTTTTTTTCATTAATTGAGTTCGTATGCTTCAAACTGGAAAAATACCAGGTCAAATGCATCATAAAAAGATTAAAATGAAAATGTAATTCGCATCCATGCATTCTTACAAAATAAATATGAGTAAACTTGGCAAAAAAAAGAAATACACTGATTTATTTAAGATGGAGCTTAAAATTAGCTTAAGCACAAAAGAAAAACAGTCTCATAATTTTAAGGCTGCTTAAAGGTCAGCATGTTCTAGTGAATTAAAGCTAAGGTCCGCCTAACCAGATGCTTCTGTTTATAATAATTGAAGCACACAGCAGGCTGTGCGTGCGTGCGTGTGTGTGTGTGTGTGTGTGTGTACAAAGAAGTGGAGTTCTGATCAGCCCAGTCCAAACCACAGACTTGTGTGAAACACAGCCAGCGATGGCCCAGACTCTGAGGCCGCCTCTGTCTGTCATTCTTAGGTTTCATTCAGACGCACAACAGGATGATTAATGGCTGCCGGATTCAGTCTCTAAAGGCGAGACGGACAAATGACCCGTACCAAAGAGAAAGGCTGGTGGCAGGAACATTTAGGACTTAGCTAACACAAAGCAAGTGAAGTTTAGCTTCAAATCAACTACTGTTTTAAAATGCTAGGCTAACGCTAGCATGTTTTATCTCTGTTTTGATGTGACTGATCAATAATACTTCTTATACAGTGTGTCAGTGTAGTTCCAGTTATTATTTGTGTATGGGGGCAAAAAAGTATAGAAAAAGTTGATAAAAATTGCTCTTCGATTTGATCTGTGTAACATTTAGCAGATCATGTTTTGTCTGCTCTCTGTTTCTCTCGGTGGAGTGATAGGAAAGTTCAACAGTCTCTGTTTCACTGGAAATGTTGGTATAAAAACAAAAAAAATGCTTTTATTATTAGGATAAATACAGATTTGCAAGCGGTGCACAAAAATATGCAGTGGTCATAAAAAGCAACAAGGCGCAACTAATAAAATCTCAGACCAACAACAGGCAGATGAAACACTAAAAGCACAATCATTTAAAAAATACCCTGATTTGTACTTTTCCGATGCTGATGATACTGGCATCCAGTAATAAAGTAGTTTACAGGAGATGACAGGAGGTAAAGTGCTATTCCTGTGAAGGTCTAGTTTTTGGGTTTTTTTTGCTCTCTAATGTAGGTTTGGTCGCTTTCTATCCATCTGAAATGTCCAGATACAATAAATCATTATCGGATGTCCAGGAATGCAAGTAGACCATCTTATGTATACAAGAAGTTTCAGTTAGAGGTGCACCGATTCACTTTTTACACTTCCGATACCGATATCTGAAGTGTTTTTGTTTTTTATATAGATGTGTTTATTAATGTTTTGCTTAAGAACAATACAACACAAAACAAAACCTCAGCAGTGCAACCCAAAGGACAGAAAAAGAAAAAGAAAAGATAGGAGGTGTACATATTTTCATCATTCTATAGTCCAACTCTAAGAATTTATAAATACTCCAGTGCGTCCAAAGCTGTCAGTCTTAGGGCGTACGAGGCATGTCAGAAGGTCAAGAGGGATATATTCCAAAATAAACTTCTTCCACCCAGAAATAGTAGGAGACTTATCGGAAATCCACTGTAAAAAAATATTCTTTCGAGCACAGAAGATTAGGACGTTCCACAACTTTGATTTTGAATGTGTTTACTTGGTAGACCGAGTCAAAGAGACACTGGATTAAGATCAGTATTAGTTTTGATAATTTTCCTCGTCTCAACCAGAACAGATCGATATCTGAGGTTTAGTGTCGGCTAATACTGATCCAAAGCAGAAAGCCAGCGCTGAATTTACTGAAGAATTAACTTAAGAGTCTCTTTATGTCTGCTTTCTTTAAAGACACAGATATAAAAAAACTGAATTACAAATTTATTTGATAACTTTGCACCAGTACAGCACACTTAAATACACTAGCTGTCATAATGGGTTCCAGTCTTTTTACCCACATGCAGAAACACACAAACAGGAGAGCGATGAAATCAGTAAAGGTGGTTTATTGAACAAACAAATAATAAGTGAGGGATGTAGTTCCGGGAAAAAAGGGGAAAAATCCGGTCCTCTGACTGTCAAACGAGAGAGAGCGGTTAGAGTGGCATTCGGGACCAATGGGCAAACTCTGATAC
>CAEGAF010080791.1:0-10746 GCA_903067075.1 Micropoecilia bifurca | reverse complement strand
GGGAATTTAGAATAACCAAACACGGATGACGATGTAGAAGTGATATAGTTTGTGGAGTCATTTTACGAGATAAAAGATGTAACAAAAAGAAAAGGCGGTGGATGAAAGACGACGGTAGCAGCCGCTCTATCTGCTGCACTATGATTTAGAGGTGAATATATTTTTTCATAGTTAACATTTTTAACTGAATAAGCATAATGATGACCTTTAAATTTAATAATAAACATTTCCACATATCATCTCCGATATCTCAGAACAGAGGCATTCCCCTCTGTTCTGACGTCACCGCGCTTTCTGATTGGCTACCTGTCACATTCAACAGGTTGTTCTCGTTCTCAGTCAGGGAAAAACCCCACAGGCTGAGATAAAAGGGTGAAGACAACCCAAATAGGGCATATTCAGGATTTAGTGGGACACCAACATGGAGAAGCTTTTTCTGACTGTTCATCTCTGTAATCAGTTCTGTTAAATCTAATCTTGGCAACTTTAATAAATGTGATATTCAATTGACCTGTTATGACTCAAATGTTGGCTGTCTGCCCCTCTGCTGCTGCTGCGTCGTTGAGGAAAACCTGGCGTGGCAGAGATATCTGAGGCTTATATGTGTATGTTTACTGGTTTAAAACAAAACAAAAAAAAAAACAACACTTTGGGGTTGTGGCTTATAGTCCGGTCCGACTCATAGTTGGAAAAATACGGACTATAATCCTTCCTGGATTTTTTCTGTGAAGAACCCAAAGAAGATTATTTGATTGTGCTTTCCAGAAAACAATATATCTTTACATTTAGGCTCTCCTGCAATCGTCACACTTTTTCTGTTACAAACTGACTCCGGCCCCCAGCAGAGAAGGGAAAAGTTATGTGGCCCACACAGAAAAAAGTTTGGGGATCACTGTTTTAGAACATCGGCTCCAGCCAAACGCAACCTGTGTGTTTTTTAGATAGAAGATTTAACTTTTTTTTCCTTTTACTTCTGTTTCAAACAGCTAGTTCGCCCTTTCTTGGTAGATCACACAACAGATCAGGAGACTTGATTTGATTGGGTGGCGGTTGCTGAAAATATAATATCTTCATTTGGTTTGATTCACCTTCACACCACACTGTTGTTTGAAGGGTGTCAGAACCATCCAGTCACAACAGCCGTTTGTCCGCAGCACCATCACATGATGCTGCCGCATAGCCTTCCTGTTGTCTTTAAAGCTCTGTGTTGCTCCTCTGTTTTGCGCCTGCTTTATCTTCTCTCTTTCTGGGCGACACAGACCTACATTTAGTTAGCATACAAATGTTCAGGCTTCGTGCATTTGACTGCAGATGAACCTGGGAGACCTCAGGAACTGCTGCAGATGACAAAAAGTCATCACAGGTCTCAGCTCTGTAGAATATGCAAATATTCCCCTTTTTTTTAAGCGAACTAGCTGGTTGTTTTGTTCCCATGGAACAAGAGAAGGCATCAGAAAGTCACAACAGAACATTTTAGGATAAGAATCTGAAGAAAAAGGGAGTTGTTCCTTTTGATCTTTCAGGGTCACATGGAAAGGCCATAAAATATTTAGTTTGGACTCCAAGGAGTATGTTTCATTAGGCTGAAAAATGTGAATACGTTAGCCAGCAATGGTGGGAGTTTTCTCATCCGTCTGCTCCAGGTTTACAATCCAGAAGAAAGAAACTCCCACCTGAAGCCTTGAATTCAGTCAAGTCAGAACTGCTTTGTTGCTTTGTCGTGCCGCGGGCAACGCTCAGGCGAAGGAGCTTCATAATCTAGAAGGATGAGCATGAAGTAGAAGCATCGTTTTCTAACTTGGCTACTGAATTATTTATCACAGAAGGGAATATTTTCCTCCATCTCTGCTTTTATTTTCTTTTGCTTTTACTAAATCCAAACACATACACACGCACGCAAAAAAAAAGGATAAAAGAAATCAACCTTCCTCCAATCATGGTTCTCTCTTCTTCAAAGCTAAATAAAAAAAACAGTTGAGTGTGAGGTAACATTTCCAACGAGATGGAGGGAAGGAACAGAAGCAGCGCAAGAGATGAGATTCAGCTTACATCTGTAGACATTACCCGTAGACACTGATGGGAGCAGGGAAACATGCGCGAGAGTTGTCAGGGCTGCTTGTTTTTCCCAGCAAGCAGCTGGAGAAGGTGCTCTAATACATTTAGATTATTGTATCATTTAACTCTGGATGTAGCTGCCACAGGCTGTGCTTTGTACTGTAGGAGTTCTGTTCCCTGAAAAACCTGGCATCGGCTGAAAGTTAACGGGGGAAAAACGACAGCCTGCGTCACTCTCTCATTCCATTACTCATTTCCTCTGTTTGCATGTTTTTTCTCTCTCCCCTCATCACAATCTCTCTGCTCAGTGTCTTCCTGTCTCCTCTTTCCTCTCTGCATCCCAGTCTTTTTTGACCCACCTCATCCCTGTCGAATTTCCACCAACTCGAATAACAAAAGTGACAGTTCAGTTCTTTTTTAAACTAGTTCGCTGTCACTTTGACTCTTTTTCTCAGTTTAAGTAGCTCTCTGTTATGTGTCGTCTGCTGTCGGTGGGGTTGGTTAATTACAGAGTGTGAAAGGGTCACTGCACATTTTGTGGTCACTGTGGTTCAGCAGCATGAAAACAGCATGATCACCCCACCCATGATATCATCTGTTTCAGAGGTCAGGGTTTTCTCCCTTTGATGAGTCCATTAGTCCCTGTTGTTTTGGAGCTCTCAGACTGAGGAACCAGCATTGTGAGCCATCGATGTTGATCTTTGATGTTCCCATTTTGAAAATAAAAATAATTTTCACCCGCCATCTGTTAGGAACTAGTCATTCGCCTCTAGTACCTGAAGGAGAACGAAGCACAACTATAACATTTCAGCATTTATGCTTACATTTTTTTTTCACAGCATCTGCTTCAAAGGTTTCCCAGATTCAGGTTTGGAAGGAATAAGGAATCAGCCGTGAAAAATTATTTGGGCTGTTCGCAGAAGCACATAGATTGAGACACAGTTCCTAATACAGAGAACTAATGTTATATTTCAATGATTTTCTTGACCAAAATAATTTATATCTAGAAATGGTCTGATGCGATTTCTTTCAGGTTTAGATCTTATATCTGAATTTAAACATCTGTCAGTATAGTTTCCAATGCAGAAACGTCTACCTGATCATTTAGTCATTTTTGATTATTGTGTAGACTCGATCACTTCATTAGGTATTATGTATTGGTATTGTATTGGACACAGCTTTGAATTCTCTGCTGCCTTTCTTCTTTATACCATAGATCAAACATCATGATCAGCAACTGTAACAGTTTATTCGTGTATTTTCCTGATCCTTGTGTCAGCAACTTCCAAAACACTTCCAGATTCTACATATTGTGGTAATGATCATTGACAGCTGAATGGAATAAAATAAACTTCTGCAACCCGTTGAGCCCTCCTTCTGCTAACTCTTCTTTTAGCCTTTTTTCCCCAATATTTTTGGCAGAATTTTCACTAATAAAATCCAGTCCTCTACTAAATTTTCTGGTCCAATTCATTATAGTTGCTGCAACATATGTAGGAGGAGGATAGTGACCTGGATTGGTCCCGTATTTGTTTATCTGTTTTGGCTCAGATTTGTTTAGCTTTAATATTTGTAATTTCTTAAACATCTGAGAGAAACCAAAGAGCAAACAGAATAGAAAGGGAACCATAAAGTTATATAACAAGCAGCCTCCAAGACAAGACGTGCATCTTGAGTTTGTTACAATGTTTTGCTTCTCATTCAGCCTTGTAAATTTTCGGAATAGAACGCTTTAGTTTTTTTGTAGTTGTGCTTTTTCTGTCAGTATTTGTGTGCCAGCTACATGTTATCTAATGTGGAAAAATGCTAATTAATACCAAAAAACATACATGACTATCTCTAGCTTGTGTGTGCGCCTGCTTTGATTTGGGAGAACGGGGTTGAGGAGAACAGGTGGATGTGGTCTCTGCAGTCCCTACCTCATCAAGGGTTGTCATTAAACATGCAGCTGCCCAGACAAAAGCACACACTTCTAATTTTCTGTAGACGCTTGCTGCCTTATTTTCAGGCAGGAAAGTCTTGTGTAATTAACCTATAGGCCGTCTGCACCACCCCTCTCTGTAAAGGGCCATTCCTCTGCTCTGAAATGTGATGTTGTTTTATCTGCAGATTTCTTTCATTACATTACATGCAGAGTTCTCTTCTGACACCAGAGCTCCGATCAATAGAGCAGTAATTAGCTTGTAGCTCGTCTCAGATTTTTGTCACTTACCGTTGGCCATATAACAAATGTTCACAGACATAATGCTGAAATTATTATGAAGTTAACACACCAGATAATAGTCATTTGGACTTTAATCAGATGTTTTTAATCCTTTACTAATGAAATTAAATATTTAAAGCTAGCGTAAATGAACATAAAGATAGTGACACACCCAATGGACTAACGCTTTTTACAGAAAGTAGGTTTTTAAAGGTAGTTATACATCTTTTTGGACCGGCGCTGTCGCTGTGAGCCTGATCTTCATTAGCCTATGCAAATGCATGTAACCTTTTTTCTTTTTTCCTCACTCAGCAGCTGGTTCAATTCCCACTCCCTCACAAAGACAACGCTACAGACTTCATTTTCCTTTCTGAAGGCAGAAACACAGAAGAAACCAATGTAATTCTAATCTTGCATTAGATTTTTCTGTACCTCGTACATGTTTGCAAAAGCAGAGAAACATAAAATTATTTATTAAAGGTTTTCTTTTTCTATTATTTTTGTAAAATCGCCATTATATAGTACAGTAAGAGCAGGAAAGAGAGTTGTGCTTATAATGTTTCGCCAAGTAAGACCAGGAAGCAGAGACAGCTGAATAGAAAGATAACAGGGAGGATTAACGGGTCGTGGGGTCAAAGAAACGCCTCTGTTAATAAAACAGGAGGAGCTGCAGAGAGCAAGAAAAAAAAGTAACTGATTGGCAGTCAAATGATTCGGCTTCAGCGTTACAGAGAGTCACGGGGGACATGAAAAGGCTTTATGAGCTTAATTAATATGACGTTAATTTCTAAAATGATCTCTGTGCTCCCACTGTGAAAGGAGTACGGTACATCAAGCTGATGAAAACGTGTATTTTTGTTTGAGAGAGACGATGAGACGCCAGTTTTATTATTTGCTTTTGCAGACTCTTACCAAGCAGTCAGCCTGTGGAGTTGTCACTTGTTATTGAGAACAGTGACCTGTATTAGCTTCGCCCTACGGCAGTATACCACCTAATGGACACTCCTCTGATCTTGTTGGCTCCCTGTGGATGACACTAACTATCAAGCTGTCAGCAGTCATACATGGACGAATGAGAGACGGAGAAGGGTTTCTTCTAGCTGAGCTTTGTCAGGCACACTGGTACTCAGGGAAGTTTTGCCTCATTAAAAGAACAGATAGTAGAGTTCTGGTACACTTGGGAAAAAGATGCTAAGGTGGTTTAGAGTTTAAAAAAGCCCTGATATTTTCTTTTTGGCATTTTGTTTTGTGCTCTTGAATTTTTGCTGTGCTGCAGTTAAGGGGATATTTATTTGTGTTCCTGTTGGTCCCAAGCAGAGAAGATGATCTCATCTTGCAGCTCTAAAATATTCAAATCAGCTTCTGATACAAAAATATACATCTCTATAAAGGGTGAAAACTATGAGTGTGTTACACCCAGCTCCTGACAAAAAAAACACGAGATTGTGTTGAGAAGATTAAAGCAAGATCAGTTCTTAACATTATTTAAGAGATAACTAAGAATAGAGCTTATTTTTGTTATAGTTGTTTATTTTAAAAGCCTTAACAACTTCGTTCAAAATCAGGAGTAGAGACAAAAAGGAGAAGATTGGAGAACAAACTCCTCCAGAACAATTTAAGAGATTTATAACCAGGAATGAAGAATATCACAGATTTCAAGAAGGAGGATAAAGCCAATAAACTGAACAGCAAGTTCAGTCAGGAGCAAGCGCAGCATCCTCCTCTCCAGACCCCAGTCAAACTGATCGTGTCCGTGTCACATCTCTGATGCTTCTTCTCTCTCCTGGAGAACAAAACCTGCTGTTGCTTCATTGATGTCTTCAAAGGAAGATGCCGATGCTCTTCTTGCCTCCGGGACAAAAGGAGCAACGTCTGTTTAGGTGTAGAGGCAGCTGGAGAGACCGAAGGCGACCAAGCTTCAGTCTCGGTTAGGTTCTGATCCATCAAACTGAAGAGACTCCTGTTTTTCCATTTCACTAAGCAAAAAATAAAATAAAAAACTCTCAGGACCCCTATCATATATCTCCTTGGCTTCAACCCACTGACAAAACAGGCTTGCACTGTGAATATTATGTTATTATGTTCTTTTATTTTTCTTGCACGTTTTACACAATGCAGACTGATTTACTTTGACAGAGACTCCAAATGACAAAAGTGGAGGCCTCAGTAATCACCTAGACTAATGTTACATGACAAACACACCACGGTTCGTGCGTCTGAAGGATTGTGTGTCTGACCAGAAGGTCAACAGTGTCTAAAAAAGTTTTGTCATTCAGCCAGTTTCATTGAGTCGCCATCTTTGCAGGAGTCCTTCTTCCACAGAAAGCAACAGTGTAGAGGAATGTTTTAATAGGAAAACCCCTCCTGTAGAGAAAGGCTGAGCGTAAGCCGTTATTTGCTATGAGCAACCGTGGATTAAATAGGGCAGTAAAAAAAAAAAACACAGAAGCAGTGGTCCAGGACTACTTTCTGTGTTGTGGAAAAATACACTTTTATGGTAGCAATGGCTCTTGTTGCTAGTTTTCTCTCATCTGAGAAAGAAACTTAGCAAAAATAGTCATGTTTTAGTCTCCAAAAGTCCCCTTTAACAGCAGAAAAATTCAATAAAGTTGCCGCTGCTTTTTATTTTTTTAAAGAATAGTTTCATTAGAACTTTATGTACTAAGTAAATATTGCGACAAAATTAACAACACAGCAACCCAATGAGAAGCTTTGACTAGTTGTATCTCAAAACTTCCTTTCTTCCTTTCAAAGATAAGGGTCTCACACAGATGCATGCGGTGTGTCCAACATAAAACACTCCACCTCTTTCTGGAGCCCATGACAACAACGCCCTACATCTATTTTACCAGACGGGTCACATGCTGACAGCGATTGGACAGCGCTTTGATGAGGAATGTTGAGGAGTTTTAACGCTGCAAGATCAATCCTCACTGAAGACAAGAATTTGTTGCAATCATTTCAGCGTAATCTACCGCAAACAGCCAGATTTTCTAAAACCTTCTTTGGCTGAGACCAGCGCAGCCCTGGGAAGATCACTGTACATCACAGATGCAGAGCAGCAGTAGCAGAGAAACGGCCCTGTGAGGCCCACTTGGTGGTTTGTAGTTCCCAACACCTTAATTAAACACACAATGTTGACTTTTATTATCTGCTCTATTTCACTGTATGTTTATATTACATGAATAAGTTGCTGAAGCTTTTTTTTTAACTGCACATTGTTTATCTCAACCCCAGGCAAAACAAAAGTGCGCTCAATAAAAACCCATGCAGGCAGCCACTTGCGGAGGAGCCGCACACGGACGCAGGCACTGAACGCCCCATGCTGTTAACACTGTCTTGTGTTTGACACCGGCTTTATACATATGCTAATTCACCTCCATTTCACCACCACTGTAATGGATGGGGTGAGACCAGCAATTAGATACTGGAGAGCACGAATGTGGTTGTGAGGGAAGCTGCAGAAGATGTGCAAATTGTTCTCTGTGCTGTTTCTTTTTTATTTATTGGGTATGACACGTATTTCATTCAGAAATAAAACGTCAGCTAAGCTTCAATAAAAAAGCAAATTAATTCATATAGAATAAAACTCAAATGATTGAAAGAGGAATTCCTGCCATGCTAAGTAGGTTTCAACTTCTGCACGTTTTACATAAGTGGGAATAATGAGGTGCAGCTATAACCCCCTCCTTGGTTTGTGTTTGTGGGGAGGGCAGCGTGGCTGTCGCTCTTTTAATTGGCATGGCTCAGTGCCAAACGATGGATGGATGGTTTGGTGGAGAGACTCTATGTGTCTGCTTCAGAGTTGATGGCGGCCATCTGCCGGTGCCATGGGCTCATCTCAAGGCTGTGTGTTTGTCCACACATGAGTCCTCCTGCTCTGTGTTTTTGCAAACCTGCAGCTATTGCGGCAGCCAACCCTCAGAGACTTTGGAGCACAAATTAGTTTTATGATTGCAATGAAGCCTGGTTGTCTCTCTCTCTCTCTCTCTCTCTCTCTCTCTCTCTCTTTTTTTTCTTTCTATCTCTCTGTGATTCTTTGTTTTCTTTTGTTTTTTGTTTTTGTAATAGTGATGCAACGCTAAGTGATCAACACTGACAAGTTTCCTGTTTTCTTCTGCCAGTTGGCTCTGATCGCTAGCCTGCAGGTCAAATACTGACCAGTTTTAATGAACTCCTTGTTCATTAAATATCTCAAAACTAAAATCTTACAGTTTTCCAAATATGTAAATACATGAACAAACAATCTGTTCTTTAAAGTACTTTTTCTGGGGATTAGTAAATCATCGTAAAAAATTTTAAATACAGTCTTTGACTCATTAGTTGACAAATTCTTTAAACTTGTTCCCTCAAGTTTAAAATGTCCAATATTTGTAACAAAATGTCCAATATTTGTTACAGTTAATTATTGAATTAAAACAAAATTTACACAAATGAGATTATTTTTGTTAAAGTAAAATTACAATCGACCAACATTGGCAGCTCGTACTTTAAAGAAAAGTGGAAATCATTTTTGGTTCATCTGCTGATGATTCTTCTATTCTGATGAATTAGTTCTGCAAAAAAAATTCTCTTTTGTCTGATAGTTTGGGAAATTGTTTGTCAGTTCACATTGAGTCCGGAAGAAAGTTGACTATCTTTGGCCCACCCATGTGCTCCTTCAAAGCTCACACACCCATTTTATCTACCAAAGAAATCTGTATCTTGTCTTCTGGTGTTTGTGTGTTTCTTGGCCCAGTCTTCACTCTAAAGCCCCAGAATTATATTCAGTGAAGGTTGTCTTTCAGCTTTCTTTACTCTGGCAATTCCTCCGAGTACTTTAACACCTTCTGTTCACACCGAGTTGGTTGCAGCTCTGGAATTTAGTGGCACTGGAGAATCATCTCTCCCTCTGAGCTTTATGTATTGTAAGGATTTTACGTTTTGCTCGTTTCCTTCCACACTTTTGTAAAATGTGTTGCCTTCCCTGACAGAAAGGCATTTTTTGGCTTTTCTGTTTCAGTTCATTTCTGACTCTGTTATAACTCCAGAATTGCTTTAGTCCAAATCAGATGTCACCATTAATGAGAAATGAATGACAATTTATTTATTTTTTCATGAATGTTGATTAACTTAAATTAGGAAATGAAAATACTGGATTTCTCAGTCACTCGAGCCACAGCTGTCTATATATGTGAGGTGATTTAGACACAAAAGAAAGCAATACCTACTCCAACAGTGATAAGAGATGTGAAAATGTTCGTATGACCTATGGCAGATATTTGTCAGCTGTTTTTACAATAGTGCCCTGGAAAAATATTAACACTTTTTTGTGCATTTTTTCCACATTTCAACCACAAACTCCTATGTATTTTATTGAGATTTTATTTGAGAGACCAACACAAAGTAGAGCACAGCTGTGACATTTTCATTTTTTATTCTGATATCCCAAAACAAAATTCAGTAGAACAACTGCCTTCACCTAATAAGTAAAAATAGTTCTCTTATGTATATTTTAATATTATTATAAGGATTGTTGATAGTTTAAGTTTATTCGATCTAAAACACTCATACATACATAATAATAATAGTAGTTACAGTTAATCAATACTCCAACTACAAGTTAAACAAATTCAAAACAAAGTCCAGGGAAAATAATTCATAAATGTTGCATAAATCGAAAAAGTACAGACCAAAGCTTGTCAGATTATCCGTGTCTACCTTTACGTGTTCATTAACAGAATACACAGAATCAAAAATACAAGAGATTCAAGAGACTTTGACATCCAGTCAGCAGAAATGGCTATGAAAATCCTCAGAGGTTAGTTTGAGAACTTTAATGTACAAACAGAACACCAAACTTTGAACATCTCGCAAAGCACCGTTCAATCCAGAGGTTTGCAAGATAAGTATTTAAAAATCGTGTTTGAAATGTTTTCACAAGTCATGTAGAGTAGAGACGAGGCAGAGCGAACATGCAGCAGAAGGCTTTCTGGTCCGATGAGACAGAAACTGAACTTTTTTTTATTATCCTGCACATCATCCCCAGCACACCATTGCGATGGTGAAACATGGTGTCGGCAGCACCATTCTGTGCGAATGCTTTATGTAAGAAACTGGTCCGAATTTATGGGAATCAACATTAATTTGAGGTAAGAAGCTAAATTTGGATCCTGGAACTGACTGATTTAATCTACCAATAAATAAGCTATGGCTTTATGAGTTTCACCATCTGCCCACTGGAAGCTTTTTTTTTTATGTCCCGTATTGGATTGTCTTTCTTTGGGAATCATGCAGGTTTCTAACTGTCAGCTCTATGGAGAGTAACCCCTCTCATTTCTGTGTGTTCACAGCTCCTGGGCTTTGTGTACGCCTGCTATGTTGTCAGTGCCATCACTGAGGAGGAGGACAGTTGTGAGTGACACACACATGCACACACACACACACACACACACACACACACACACACACACACACACACACACACACACACACACACACACACACAC
>CAEGAF010080790.1:0-34676 GCA_903067075.1 Micropoecilia bifurca | reverse complement strand
TGTCCTGCGACAGACTGGCGACCTGTCCAGGACGTACCCTGCCTCTCGCCCGGAACGCCAGCTGGAGATAGGCACCAGCAACTCCCGACCCCATTAAGGGATAAAGGGTGTAAGAAAATGGATGGATGGAAAATGGATGGGTTTCTGTTGTACGAGTTTTATTTTATTTTTTTTTTACTTTTTTTGTTGTTGTCATATTTTATTTAGCATATTTGAAATCTCCAGTTCAAGTGTTAACTGTTCTTTACAACATTAAAATTCATTGGTCTCTCAGAAGGCAAACTTGCTTTATTTTTTCCATTATCACTAAATTGCTTGAAAATGGTGTCCAAAACAACAGCATTTATCACATATCGCAATGATTACTGGGACGATTTATCGTCCAGCAAACACAGTTATCGTGACCGGAATAAACTTTGTACTCAACTGTATCGTGGCAAGACATACACCACACACGAAAAGAGCTCGCGCACGTCAAACTTGTCAGATTTATAGCCGCAAACTTGAAACTGTTTTGTTGGCATATTGTGCGGAAGTCCAGAACCAGCCCACTCACCGCCTCCCTGACACACTCCGAGCTAATTGTGAGCCTGACCTCCGCTCACAAACACAAAGAGTGATTGTCATGACAGCGGAGTCCAGCTCATTATCTCCAACAAGGGCTGGTCCTGTTGCGGTCCCAACCACGGCCGCCGCCACACACCTGTGCTGACATCACAGCGAAAAAAAACGAAATAAATAATAAAAAAAAAATGTAGCTCACGTTGCCCGGGCAACCGCAATTTGGCAAATCACTGGCTTGGCAACGCTCGGCTCGCCTCCGTGGGGGATTGATTGGGCGAGCAGTGCGACGAGAGGTGGATTAGGAGGAGCGATACCGTCTCCCTCAGCGCGAAGGAACGCGAAGGCTTCCGAGTTTTACCAGAGAGAGAGAGAGAGAGAGAGAGAGAGAGAGAGAGAGAGAGAGAGAACGACAAGCTGGGTTGGAACTACGCAGAGAGCGCGGCGCGTTCACGGCTAAACGCAGAGACGAAAGACTCCTGTCAATTAACCATGAATTCACTGATGTGCTGCAGTGATTAAAATAGTTTTGCGACCTTCTGGCTGAGCAGTTGGAGGCCTGCTTTGTGTATTTATGAAGCTGAACTAAATGTCTTCATTTTACTGCGCAAAATGGGACAGATATGGCGCCTTTTTGCTCAAACGTCTGTTTTTACCCACGACGGGGGAAAAAATGGAAGAAAAACAGATGTCAAGTGATTTTGCAGGAGAATTTGTTTTTGTATTATTCTGAAAGAGCAGGAAAAATACCATATATATTAATAATAATAATAATAATAAACTGCCATTATCCTGTCCACACAAGCCAGTCTCACACTGTTCAGGCTAAAAGAGAGGCTAAGTCACACAGTGGCTCAGACAGAAAGGCAAAGTGCTGCTGTTATTCAAAAATCATCCATTAGTGGACCAACCCGACTCACAAGTGGATGCCGAAGAGAGTAGATGGGGATTTACAGTCAATAAGTCACCTGAGCTCTGTGACTGGACGGTGCTGCAGGTGTTCATGTCCCACGCAGACAGCAAAGGTCAACGTCAGCACGGTAAGGCCTCTGTCACTGGATCCAATTACACACACTCAGAAAGCAGTTAGTCAACTGCTTCCATTACAGAATGTTTCTTTTCTTCTGCTGGTAAATGATCAGCTGCAGATGAAGATCCTGGAGCTGGAGCTCGACGGTTCTGATGTGGGGAGAAGCCACGCAATTTCTCACTTTTAAGAATCAAATGATATGTATGAAAAGAAAAAATTCAAATCCCGTCATAAATAAACAATGAGGCCACTCAAACAGATCAGCTCTAATGGCCTATATTCAGATCAGGACCAAAACTGAGCGCTGTTTTAGTAGCTAACACTTTATCTCGCAAAAACGGTTTAAATTGAAGTTAGTTCATAGTCACACTGTTTTGATTTACAGACGCCATGTTCTTTTAATGTTTGTCCCATTTAAATGTTTCAGAAATGACTAGAATAGGACTCGCCTGACAACATAGAATATTTCAGTGAGAAAGTGTTATACCAGTTTAAGAAAAGATTAGAAGTCATTAAAATATATCAGGCAGGGAAGGGTTAAAAATAGACATATTTAGAAATTAGTGAACACTCTAAAGAGCACATCTGATAACTCTTCCATGAGGTCACAATAGAACCGTGTAAAACATGTAAAGCACTAAGTCACAGGTGTCAAAATCAAGGCCCCGGGCACCAAATCTGGCCCGCCATAGTTTTCTATGTGGTCCTCTAGACTCCAAATTACATCAATACGTCCTTCCAGTTTTTTCACAAATCCGCAAAATTCTTACAAAATCAACAAATCTCCACATTTCTTTCTGATTTTGCTGCAAATGTTCTCAAAATTGGTCAAAAATATTGAGTTTAATTGACTGATGCCTCAGCCTTACTTGAAGTTAAAGTCCGTAACAACATGGCGATTAATAAAAAGTCACATTTAACATCATATATTAGAGCAAATATCGCAAAAGATTCCTTACACATATTTCTAAATTGGCACCAAAAAATCTGTCATTTTGATTGCCACAAAAACCATCCTCCCCTAAAACAATCACAAAATCCAGGAGGAACAGCTATTTATTGATATGTTAACAGTTTAATTGGTTTTGTCAATACATTACCCAAAATGAAAATGAGTTTGACACCCTGCACTAAGTGAAGGTCAGTGTTCATTATTGCTGACCAAAAAGAATACAAAAGTCTGTCTCGTGTAACCTTTCTGAAGATGTGTGTACTGTTACATCTGAATTAACAGCATTTCTGGACCAAAACAAAAAACAACTGCATTACTCCAACAAATATGGTGCTGGTAATTATTTGGGGCCTGGACAACTTCCTGTAGTTGCTGGAACCAAATTCTGCTGTCCACTGAAAATCCTGGAGAAGAATGTTAAGTCATCACTTTATGGTCTGAAACTGAAGCACACTTTAGGCCATGCAGCAGGAAAGAAACCGAGAGAAATTCTCTCTAATAACTCCAATAAGTAGGATGGAGTCTTACAATGCAGCGTAAACATGTGATGTATATTGTTGGGGCAATTTTTTTGGGGGGGAGGGAGGCATGGGGGTTAATTGCTTATTCACATGCTAGATTGGTTTGGATAGCTCAACAAATAAAATCCTCAAACGAAAAGAGAATTTTATTTATCTGATCTAAAAATCAGCAAAAAGGCAGCTACTTTTTCATAATATTCTTTTTAAAAAGGTTAAGGCGTCAGAAAAAGAATAGAAAAAAGAACATATCATCTTCAAATCTGTCGATCTGCCGTAGTGACTCATGACTAAATCTACATAACTCAAGCAAAACAACTCGCTTATTACAATGTTAGTCTAAAGTCCAACTGAAAACAAGTTTGTTTTTGAGAACTAAACAAACAGGGTTTCACAGTAACGGCATTTTTAATCATAATGGTGGAAGCAGAAACTCTGCAGGAACCAAACCTTTTACTGAAAATGAGGCGCCGCCACTTGTCCTCCCTTTCCCACCAACAGTTTTTTTCTCCTTCAGTGATTTTACAGTAAAAAAAAAATAGAAGTTGTTGACCAGGCAACACATCCCGCCTCACCGATGCAAAGAGGAGAGCCGCATGCTGCGATATGAATCAGGTTCTGTCATGACTGGAATACAAAGACCCGGCAACACACAGCCTCCCCCCCTTCCCCCAGTGTCTCCTTTCCTGAACAAGGTTATCAACAGAGATTATCAGGTTAGACATATGGTTCGCTGGTTCACATAGTGACTGGTTTTGCAACAGAATGAATCTCACTTGTACCTCATTGTCATTTTATATCACGTTAGACTATGGATGTTCATAAGTTATTTAGCGTTTGCACTAAAAGTAGAGGGAGGAGAACCGCTTCGTGACTTAAGGATAATCTAGTGGAAACGAAATACGTTATTGGTATTATGTCAGATTTACCAGCGGTGTGGGTGATTATATGCCGCCAACGTGAAGAAACAAAATAGAGTCGACCGTTAGACTCAACGTGTTATCACAGAAATGAACATCCAAAAAAACTTTATGGGATGGTGAATTATTTGTGGTATATTTTGTGAGACAGACTGAATTTACAGTGAGCACTCATTGCCTCAAAACACTCTGAATAAAGACAGGAAAAGTTTTTTGAAGTTTGTCAACATTACATATGTCTCATCTGATCATAAATACTTAATGAAGTTTGCTCAAGACGAACAGGTGAAGGCGAACCTTTTGAAAGAGACGACAATGTGCTCCAAAGGGCTTCCCTGGACCATTGGCAGAGGGCATCGCTTTTCCACATTCTCCTCCAGGGACATGGCTCCACCGGTCATTCTACCATCTACCATGAATCCTTGGCAATTAGGGGGAAAAAAATTGAGAGAATGGAGCTGGAAAAGCGGGAGGCGGTGGTTGGGGAGGTGTTGGGGTTTTTTATTTTTGTCCCAGTCTAACAGATGAATTGTACTCTAAAGACTTCTGGCTTCCTGTAACGGTGCCTCAGAGTGTTACTGGAACGCAACATTAGGGAAAAGAAGCTCTTTGATCAGCGCAACGTTGTGTGACGAGAACAGCGGCTGGCAGCTTCACCTGTGTGCTTTTACAGCCCTGCTTCGAGACATGGCGTACGTAGCTTAAACTATCTCTTTATGAGCGCTAAATAAAAAAAACTGCCGCAAAACAAAAGCATTTATTATTTTGGTGGTTAAAATAGGCCTTAAAATGCTAGTTAGTGGTTCCAAACCTAGATGGAGAGATTCTCTGGAGGTTCACAAAAGATAGAAGAGACAGTTTGTGTTTTCCCCTTGATTCTGTTTTAGTATTTCTGTCACACATAAAGCTAAGCTCAATTCACTTGTCAAAGTCATTCAAACCAGTAAAATAGAACTTCACTGGCAACATGAGCTAAAGGAAGAACAGATGACGGACAGCCACTGACATTTACGCAGTATGAAAAGGATTACAGAGGCACTTCTAAGAGTTTTGGACTTTCCTCATGCTTTTAGCTTTAAAAGCAACAAAACATGCTAAAGTGTCAGTCCTTCACAGGATTGCTCAGCCTATAAAAATGAATCCAGAACAACTAATCCAGGAGGTCACAAAAGAACCAGGAAGAACTTCAACACCTCTTTAAGAGAATTAAAAAAAGCACAACCAAAAGGAGAACAAAGCACTGTTGCTGTGGCAACCACACTGTCCATTGACCCTCCACATTAAGATCATGCTACCACAAGGGTTAAAAGGGGTCAAAGAATCTTGACAAAAAATCTTTTTGGTGACTATATATCTGTGAGCAAATGGACATCTCCTTCTGGATAATGTGTAGTATTTTTCCCCATCACATTGGAATCTAGTTTTGATCATAAATGGCTATTTTTACTTTGCATTTAAGATATATTTTTTAAGCTGTTTTATTCCAGAGGGGAAACACTTGCTAAGCTAACTTGCTGTAGTTTATAGCTGAGGGAGTAAGCCATTTGAGTCCTATTTGAGTTTGGTACATGGGGAAATAAATGTTGGCATTAAAGCAAATAATGAAGAATATCCTTTTTTCATATGCGCATGCTGATCCTTTTGATCTTTTCTCAATTTCATATTTTTCTAGTTTTGGGATTAGCAGAGCCGCCTGCAGTTGTCTCCTATTTGGACATGATGTAACAAATATTTATCGGTTTATACCCGCCATGGCGATATTTTTGCTTTGACAAGTGTTGACTAACAGTGATTTTTTTTATAGTCTGCTAAGAATCTATTTCAAGGAAACATGGTTAAGTTACTCCAATTGATTTTCCATCCCCAGAGGTCCGTCGTTACAATATCTCATATTATATTAAAGATGACTGCCCCCAACATGGATCAGAACCACAATGAGCGGAAATAGGAGAAAATACTACATAAATAAAAGTTATAGCTAAGATTTGAATATGTTTATGAATATGAATCAATGTATATAAAATATTTAGCTAACAAGAAAAATTAAGCACAACGGTTCAGCACAGGAGTATGCGAGATTTTGTTTACAAAATTCCTCTTCATGAATATAAAATCAAGGTATGAACTGTTGAAGGGCAAATTGGTGTGAAGCCTTCACAGAAAGGAATCCAAAGTAAGGCCTGCCCAAGGACTTCGGAAAGCAAAAGTATTTTATATTTTACATAACATACTAAATGCATCTTTCCTGGCTTTGTCTGAAGCATGTTATGTGAACAAATCTGTTGACCATTCACTGGTTTCTGAGACAAATGGCTAATTAAGGGAAAAGTGACATTTAAAGGTAAAGGTTATCATTATTTGACATCTCCAATAAATTAAAATCCTCATCACAAGCTCATAAAAGCAGCAGCTCAAATTTTTAAAAATCTACAATCAAACAGGATTTTTTTTCTGTCTAGAACTGAGTTATGATTGGGGATTTAATAATCCAGCTCATTACATGAGACATTTTAATATGAAAATGAGGCAAGATGAGATTTTCACACCATTTGGGCAATAATTATGAATCCTAAAGTGTTTTTTTTAAACAGCTGGAGTAAATGTGTTATAAAACTCAGGCTGTGCTTTAATAATTTTGCAGTCTAAGGTTGACATTTTGCAAAAGAAAAAAAAACTTTGCAGTGGCTAAACATAATTTGTGTTTTCACAAGTAATATAAAGCCCTTTTGACTCAGAAACTTTTTTATAGAATATATAATGTAGAATAGCCAAGTAATTTTTCAAAAGCAGTCCAGAATCTTTGAATCCAGCACTGATGTGAAGCCCTGAATCTTTATAGACTCCACCTTCTTTTATCTCAGCATACATACAGATGATCTGCAAAGGCTTTAAAGACCAGTTGAAGCTCTTTAGTTAAAACAGCAAGAATTCAACATTTAGCATACGCTTTGTGTGAAAATGTGGAAAGATTGTTGGAAAAGCCGTCAGAAGCCCTTTAAACCCAAGGAAGACGATGCTCTGGTCAGATGAGGCCAACGTGCAAAATAGTTTTTTGAGTGTTGGAAAACAAACACAACATGCCAAACATGGAAGCATCATGTTGCCTTTGTCTGATTTGATGGGGAGATACTGTTAAGTCCAGGAAATTCCTGGTCCACTCAAAGTACCCAACTTAATCCAGTGATTATGTGACAAGGTTGCTGTTTAAATCTGATGTCACTAAAAGACAAGCGTTGTTATCTTTACACGTCACACGTATGCACTTCTTTGTGTTGGTCTAAAATCCTAATCAAAAGACACTTGTGGATGTAATATGACCAAAACAACCAACTGTGAATATTTGCAAGCCTGTATTTTTGCATGTTATGCATCACGCTTGAGTCTAATTAGACCCCATTACCCAGTCTACACAGCGTCTGTGTGAGCATCATGATGCAATACATCCAACTGGAAGGCAGAGCTAACCCAGAATAAAACAAAGAGCCGTCCATGTACACCGATTTACAGACATTAAACACAGCAAACATCAAGATTCCAAACACAGTCATCTTGGAGACACAATGACTGGGATTCATTTCTCCAAAATCAGGTAGTTAAAAACTGAATAAATAACAGCCTGAGACTGATTACAAAGACAACGGAAGTGTGTTTTCTAGCTTATCATCACTGAGCTGTGCACGCAGGCAGGCCGGAGCCACAGCGCACAAGCAGCAAAGGTGAACTTCAAACCGTGCACATGCTTCAGGAGATGGCCGATGGAAACAGCATTTCCCAGCGTCCAGGCGTCCCCAATGCAAACGGCTGCAGAAAGGCGTGCGGCCAGCGCGCGCCGGGGCCGCTGTCACGCTGATAATCTCACAAATATTGCTCATATTTAGGTCAATCACAAAGTAATAGCGTTTTTAGCTGCAGCCATAACCCCCCTCATCACTACGTCCCCTGACGCCCCCCCACCACCACCACCTCTCTCTGACTCACACACACACACACACACACGCACACACACACACACACCTCGGCCTCGGATGGCTTGATGCACGGCCAGCTGAGATGCAATAAGGTGAGGGGTGGGTGATCAATGCAAACACACCTCTTCTCTTTCAGCACATCATAACAAGAAAAAGAAAATGAGAAAAAAGAAAAGCATAATTCGCGTCACACCAAAAAAAAAAACCCCAAAAAAACAACAACAACAAAAACAACATCTGGCGCACACTCCCAAGTAGAAATTCAACATCCGGCCATATTCCCAACAGGCTGTCATATTCTAGCAATTCCCCGCCGCGCGCGCCGTCAAGCGTTAGCGTAGACGGGAGGCGCGAGACGAGCGAAAAGGGGAAGCTGGGATGACATTGCGCGTGCTTACTGTAAAATCAAATCTCCCCCGGGGATGGAGAGCCTCCCTTCTTCCTTCTCGACTCTCCTCCTTGCCGACGAGCAGAATCCACCCCCCGCTCCCCGAAAATTCAGACCATGCAAAACAGGTAGTCAGTCATTCCAGCCCTGCCAAGGGTTTCCTCCGGCTCGGTGGCGTGAGAGAAGGAGAGACAGCATCAGAAAGGGGGAGAGAGCGCGCGCGCTCGAAAGAGAGAGAGAGAGAGAGAGAAAAAAGAGAGAGAGACAGCTGTGGGGAGGAAATGAGGAGGGAAGGTAGGAGCGGTCGGGCCGGAGCACTGCGCACAGGAGAGGAGGCAAGGAGAGCGGCAGAGGTGCTTCCCTTCCCTATCTCTCTCTCCTCTCCTCTAGCTTACAATAAAACATCCCCCCCTCCCTCTCCTGTCCACTCCATCCCTGCAAGATAGACTGACAGACGGCTCGGGTACCAGTGTCAACAGCGCCACTCGCTGGTGACGGAAGGGAATGCTATAAGGAAAGGAAATGTGAGGCACAGAAACAGCTGGGAAACAGGAGGATTGCTCTGCAGAAAGAGCCTCGGCATTCAACTGTACAGTAAATAAATAAATAAATTAGTCTCATTCAGAGTTCCTGTCTAAAGTTTAGTTGCTGGAACAGCATAACATTAAACTCGTGCAAAATCTAAACCAAATGATTGAAAAAGTGAAAATGTGTGTGTGGGGGGGAGGATAAGAATCCTTAATATCCACTGGTTTTGAAAATAATACAATGACTAGTTTAAGATTAAAGATGTGGTGACAAAAGACTCCAAAAAACCTTTTAGTCGTATCATTCTAAGTAAAAACAGACTGAGCTAAGACAACGACAAAGGGGATCTTAGAATGGCAGTAAGTGCCTCTGCTCCTTTTTCTCACACAAGGACATTTATTCACCACAGTGTCGTTTGGTACACAGTGGAAAATTAACACTGAACACTTGAACACAGTGACACAAAGTGGTGGCAGTATTATGCTGTGAGAATGGGTATTTTTCTGAAGCGAAGGGAAGATAGATGGAGCTAAATAGAGGTCAGTCTTGGAACAAAACCTTTAGAGGATGAGATTATTTTTCTAGCAGGACATTTGAATGTACATTGTGGAAAAATGTTGAAAGCCACAATTTTAAGCTGTTTTGTTTTAGTCTGTTGCACAAATTCCCATTGAAATGCCTTCATTCAATGAACCCCAACGCATGACCTTCTGTCAGACTGGTACTAATTTCATGCCTGTTTTTCCATTTGGTATTGGTAAAAATGTTCACATTCATTAACTGCAGTGTGCTAAGAATCATGATACCAACATCAAAACAATAAATAACTATTTTGGGTTGTTTTATAGTTTTGATAAATCATTGTCTGTGTTATTCTTGTTTTGATTTAGATCTTCTTTGTCTCTGTTTTACCTTAGATCAATTCATTCTGACTTATTTTAGATTATATCTACTATTTATTATTTATTTATCGTCTTGGTTTTCTCTCTCTCTCTGGAGAGATTACCAGAGAAACCTCCTGCTGGTTTCTCCAATAATCCTCATGTACCTTATGCCCCGTTTGTTCCCACTCTCGCTTGTTGATTGTAAATCATGTTTTCTGATATTTTTAAATTAAATTATTCACCTTCACTTGCCTCCTGTGCCTGTTCCACATTGTGCACATTGTCCATCATCGTCTCTATCGTACATTATTGGAGCTTGTTAACGTGGAATGAAGTCGAGCAAGAAGTTGTGTTCCCGACTGGTCTCAACTTCCGCAGATCTCGCGCAAATCTCACTCTGCCTCCAAAACAGAGGAGAGGGAACTCCTGTTTCTGTGCTGAAGTGGCTGGGAACAACATAATAAGTGCAGACACACCGGCCAAATCGGGACAAAGCCTCTAACACGGCGGGGATGGACAACAAAAGGAGGCTGTGAAAAGTTTGTAATCTAGCTGAACGGAGTAAATCAGAGGATACGCAGATCCTCTTCATCTCGTCCAAATCTGGCTCTTTCTATATCCGTTCCCGTCTCTTTCTGTCTGCTCTGCTCTCTCTGTTCCCCTTTGTCAAGCAGCTCATTGTTCAGTCAGCTGAAAGCTATTTTCAAATGCCACACAGCCAACTGCATCAATGGCAAGCTAAATCCTGAACGTGCTTGTGCTCATACGCACCGTTTGCTTCATTGAGCAAGAAATGGCTGTGGATGTTGCGATTAACCACACATCTCCTCCAAAATGTCACATTGTGATGCCTCAGAAAGTAGCAATTTTAACACAAACCAAACTACGAAGTCCTACCAAACATAAAGAGGATGCATGTACACTGAAACAATGCTCATGTATTTGAATGTACATACTCCTCTTTATGTGTTGTCTCACCCTTTTCCCGCAGTCTTTCTTAGCAATGTTTGGGTCTTTGCTGCTTTAATGACCCAACGTCTCAGTGGGTGACATTAAAGTTTCATCTGACCTCGTCTGAAAAATGAATTCCCTTAAGCAAGTCGCTTGTCTGCTCCAGTGAAGCTGTTTATTGTCCATCAGGAAGGCATCATGACTGTGGAAAGACGCTGCCTGGAGGTTTCATGAAGTCTGCGCTTAATCAGAACTCTGTGCATGCTCCGCTGAAATCACGTATCTACATACACTATATTAAAACCCCCACAGCACAACTCTATTGTTCTCACTGTCTGACATTATAAACTTTTCCTATTTTAGGTCAGTGAGAATTACCCAAGTAAATTATTTCTATTAAATGTCTGAATCATAAGAGAAATAATATTTTTTTACAGAATTTGGAATTACTTTCTTATCATACATACTGCTATGATTTGAGCTATTTGGGAAAGCCCAGATTATGTTTCCATGTACACTGTAAGACACAACTGGGTTCATTACTAAGAGTATTTTTTACATGGTGGCCGACCTGTGGAGGTATTTTAAGGCAAGACTTCTGACAGGCTTCTTCACAGTGTGGCATCATGGGAAATCAAAGCAAATCAGCCAAGGCGCCACAAAGAGAATCATGGATATTTATGTGTATTCCTTATCTTAGGATACAACTTGGTGCCGACTTTATCTGCTCTATTAGATACAAATATAAACATCGTGAAAACATTAAAGACCAGACAAAAGCAGAAGATCTTGGAACCTGGTTTAAGCTGGTACGAGTTTTATTTGTCCTGTGCTAAAACGGTCTGAAAGACCTGATTACAGTTCAGAGATGTAAATGGTCAAATTGAGTTGTTTTTTTTTAAAAGTGGGCTTTAATATGCATGTCCATTTAAGCAAATTCACATTGCAATCAGAAATGAGCAAAAAATAATCCTGAATTCAATATCATGACTATGTCCTGAACCTTCAGACTGCATCCAATCAGATTAGAGGTTGCTAAATCGTGAAGAGGATAAGAGTAGATAAAGAAGAACTGTTGCCAGCACACATGAAACAGGAAGCAAGATGCATGCAGGTTGAAAGAATCAAATTCCTCACAATATTACTCCACTGTTTTCTTCTAAATCCTGATGCAGCAACACTAGCACCAATAGAGTTGATTGGTGTAAGAACCGATAACCCTGATTGGCTAGTGAGGGCCTGGAAGACATTTTATGTTGCTTTTGATCCATGAAAAAAAAAAAAAGAAAACACAAATGATCTTTGCTGAAGGCCAATTAAAGTTGAGCAAAGCGTTGCTCGTTCAAGTTGCAGGGACACATCAGGACACAATGTGTCTCACACGGTGGGGCTGAGTGTTGACAGTAAGTTTACATAATCCCAACGTTTACCCCTCCTACTTTAGGGTTTAGGGAGGATTTTCTATAATTAATTACACATTTTTACGAGAACAGACCCCATAATCCGCTGAAACTGCCTTGCATACATTGTAGCTTTTGCAGTAATAGACTAGCAGGATCAAGAACTGAAGCTGTGCTATTCTAATGGACAGCAGCACCATCCTGTGGCTATAGAGAGTAATAACTAACATTCTCTGTAGGTTTGAATTAATACATAAAATCAGAAGTTCACACTCTTTTGTAACAATAAGGGTAAACGTCTTTATTTTAGTCTCTTTTTTTCTTATTTCCTGTTTCATTCTTGTACCTGTAAACTTTTTGCTGAATCTTGTCTCTATCTTATAACTTTCCCTTATAGCTTAGAACTATGTTTTTGTTTTTTTTTTTGTGACGAGCTTCCAGCTAAAACACAGAAATAAGTTATTCCTCTTCCAGGATAAACACCCTCCTCCATTAAATATGGCTTTAGTTAAAAACTAAGGAAAGAAATATCTATACTACTCAGTATGTTCCCCTTTTTTAACAAGCCTGAAAACAGTTATTTTTAAAGTCATACTAATTACGGTAGATTAAACACCACAAACTGCCAAACATTAATTTAATGAATGTACATATAAAGCTACAGTATATTCTGTAGTATTCTGCTCTCTGTTGCATTCAGGTGTAATGTTTGAATCATTTTTTTATTTGTGTTTTACTACCACACTGGTTGATCTATTATTATCATCATCTGCATATTTATACAGCAATGGTATGAGAAAATACATTTACATTTGAATATACTCAGTACATAGAAGTAAATGACTTTATTAATTAAATGCAGTAATTAATTGATCATTAACAGGTGTGACTGAGTCAAGAAATCTAAAATAAGCTTTATAGAGCTGCAATTGTCAAAATGGAGAAAGGTTGGAAGACATCAGAAGCGTGGCCATGAATCAGGACCATAATCATAAAAACAGCAGCAAATCTACAGATTAAAAGGAAAACATACCCTTTTCTAAAATGGCCCAGTCAAAACTTTGACTCCTTTTTGTTTCATTTGGTTTATATAGCCCCCAATTATCATGAAATGTCATCTTTAGACCCTTTTCAAGACAAACAGGACCAATTCAGACGCATTTTTAAAGAAAATTGAATTAGTTACAATATTTTATTTAATTGAATTTTTGTATTAAATTGTGTAAAAATATAACAATTGTATCAATCATAATCAGGCCAATACAATCCAATAATTTCAAAGTATTTAATTACATCCACTCCAATTTAACTGCGATTATTACGCACAAAGTCAAATTCACTTAGTTCCAGCGGTGTGGAAAATCAATAATTACGGTATATACATCGTTGGCAGCTCTGACCATATTTATCACCAGTTTCCCTTATCAATTAAAGTGTAATTTTCCTAAATTAACCGATTTAGTCGTGTTACATTATCTTGGGAACACTAGAACGCACCTATTTTCACTCACTGTACTCAATATGAAACGCATTGATTGGCCTAATTGCTTTTTTGTTGGGGGTTTTTTCAACAACGACGCTGAACGCACCGTGAGCCTCGTGCTGCTCTCCGCTCTCTCCTCTCATCCTTTTGTGTGCTGTGTCCAATCAGCGCGCAGACGCGACTTGCTGCCCTCTAATTGGCTGGAAAGGAGGAAGATGCAGCGTCCAGAGAGGATACACTGAGGACTTTTTTTTAAAAGCGTCCAATTGATGTGATTCTGGTCCGAAATGCCGTGACTGCTCGCGTTGCTTAGTGTGTACAGTGCTGGTATTATTACCCCGCACGGGGTATTTGGTAACCATTGCTTCAAATCCAGCTTTGGCTGCGTTTTGGTTTGTTTCTCTGGATCGTTTGATGTGATGTCGGCCGCTCGCGCTCCGTTTCCTGAAATCACGTCCGACAAAATGTAGCTCCGGACTGTTTGCTGTGGTGGCTTTGTCTGTTAAAGGTAAGACACGTTTCAGGCCTTGAACGCTGTGAACATCTTCTTCTACATTTAATGGGATTTTATTGGCGACCTCCCTCAAATATGGCCACGTCCGTCAGTGCAGTTCATTTGAATTTGAGTATTTACCCTTGCTACGCGTTTATGATTTCACATCATCTCACTTTTGTCGTTTTTAATATGTTTCATGCGGACTGTCTGCCATAGAACAACAAAAGGCCATAGGAAAGAAAAACAATGTTAAAATAAAAAGATAACATTAAAAATGACTTTTAAAAAATGAATAATAATAATAATAGCAATGATGATAATAATAACAATAATAACAATAATAATAATAAATGTGCTTCTGATTTCATGCAAGTCCTAAGGGGCATGTGTCTCCCAGCTTTGCATGTTGAGTTAAAATTGTGTCTGAAAACTTCTGACACATTTGTTAGATGTTTCAATCTCCAAGAACCAACAGAAGTCCTGCAGGTTTTTCTCCAGGATTTCCAGTCACTCTAAAAAGTCTTCCTGTTCATGCACCAAACCTTGAATATTCCCTATTCTGCTGGCAAATGTTTTTTCTTTATAACATCCGATTTCTAAGAACATAATCCTTCATGTTTGCTTTGGGTGCCTATGAGTGGTTGTTGTCACGGGCAGGTAGCTTACCAGCAGAGAGCACATACAAAAAAGGAGCAGTTCCCCCCAAAACAGTTGGTGGCAGCAGTGACAAATTGCTAAACGGCAAATGGGTCTATTTATTTACTTCAAGAAAATATTTTTGTATTTAGTGAATTGAAAAATACATTTGTTTTGGTCTGAAGTGACTCTGTTGTTGGCCACCCCTATGTGGACATTTTCTATACGGTTTTTATTTAGGGGTATCAGAGAAAAAGGGCCTCATAATACAGTAAAGGCGTGTCATGATTTTCAGATTTTTAGTGAATCAAATTTTGAAAATATTGTCATGTTTCCTCTCACTCTTCAATTCTAAGTTAACTTATGGTGGCCCAGAAACACACGATTTATTTTGAAAGCGTAATAATTTTAGAAAAAAAAACCTGAAATAAGTTCACAGGAAGTTACACGACAACAAATTCCTGCTTTTTATACTGCTGAGTAAAACACGCTTGCGGTACCCGTGTTGAAGATCCAGGCGGATCCTTCTCGGTGTTCCAGGTGTTGCTGTCCGAACGATGCGCGAAAGATGTCTGACGTTGAGAGCACCTATGCGGACTTCATCGCCTCTGGTAGGACGGGCCGCCGGAACGCCCTGCATGACATCCTGCAGAGTCCCACCGACCCTGACGGGCGAGAGCTGCCCCTCACCTTGTCTCTGTCCCAGCTACACATCAACGCTGGAGGAGGCGGTAAATGAATCCACTATGTCTCTGTGTCAATCTAGATTAAACAGACAGACAATAATGTTTAAAGGTGCAGTTTCACGCAAAAAAAAAATGAAAACTTTTCTGAAGTTTACATTATGTTGTAATGTTATTCTCTTCATCAAAAAATATTTCCCTGGAGTGTTGCTTTGATTGTAATCTCCCGTGGCAACCATTGCTTCCGCCTCGCAGAGAGCAGCAGATCCCATGACTTCCTCACTCAGCTCCTTCAGACTAGCCATCGGCAATATGCAAGCTATGACTTTAAGCTGTATTTGACATACATACCATTTTTTAAATTACTGTTGTTGACATACTTACCTGATTGTGCTATAAAATGGAAGACACACAATACTGGCCCTTTAAAATTTTGTTTTTAATTCAGCATATTTAAAAAAAATTGACTGTTAGCCCTTTTGATGAAAGAAAAAATCATGTTTTTAAGAAAATTTTAAGCGTATCAATTAATCATTATGTGATGGATTAACTCAGACAACTTTAGATGACTTCATTGATCAATAAACTTGCATTCCTATGGGATGTCAAGGTCTACATCGCACAACCGGGTGATTAACCGAGTCCAGTGGCTTTTCCAAATGGAGGAAGAAAAATCCTAGGAGGCGTAGTTAGCTTGGTCCAGAGTGTGAACGTTCTTCACTTCTTCCGCAGACGACGAAGACGCCGAGGACAGCCACAGCTCCTCCGCCTCGGCCCAGCGAGACGCAGCGCAGAGGAACAGCTAAGCTCCCACGTCCCCGCTCCACCAGACGGATTAAAGCCTCCGTCACAGTGGACCTGTCCGCGTGAAGCGGCCCGGCGGCTGGAGGCTAGGACCATCGCCACGGAAACGCCTTCAAGCAGAGCTTTCGCCCCTGCTGAGGCGTCGAGATGCGATCGCCCGGTGCTTCTTGCGAAGTGGAACGACTGATGCTTTTCAGAGTCGGGACTACACAAGTGGTAGTTTCTTTTTTTTTTTTTTACTTTTCAAACAAATTTCGCTTTCAGTCTTTGTGGTCCAACACACACACAGGCTGAAGGACTGAAAAGAGGGAGAAAATAGCGCTCTGCAATAGTCAGAGCAGTTTGTAGGATCACTGAGACATGCTGGTATAATGGGTCACAGTGGGAGTAGCATGATTGTAGAAGCAGTGGTGCCGATAGAGGCTGTATATTGCCAGTTAATGGTTTGTGCTTCCTCTGAGCCGACGCTTAAGCAGAGAGACATGGACTCAGCTGTAGCCGAACTGAAACACGGAGCTTTGGAAGTTCAATTCATGCCGAATTGTTTCCGCGGAGAACGAGACGTTCCAGAAGAAGGGTGACGTGACGCGTCCTTTAAAATGTATCTTTATTTTTTACACGTTTTACAGTAATAATGCAAGTATTATCACAGCCTTACATGAGTAGTTTGTCAGGTTTGGAAATGCGTTTATTCAGTTTTGCGCTGTGTTAGAGAAGAAGAAAAGTCAAATATTGGAGAAGAATCAAGCTGATTGGTTCACAAAAGCATCAAACCCCACTGCTGTCACATTTGCTTGAAGATAATATATCTGGATACAGGTGTCAGCTCAAGGGTCAGTCTCGTTTAATAAAAAAAGAGGAAAAAAATAATAATACAATAATAAAAATTACTTTTTCACTATTTATCCTATCAACCAAAAAATTTAGCTTTTTTTTGCAAAAATATTCCTATAGTCAACTTCTGAAAAACTAATAAGGCTGCTACTCCTGTGTTACTGAATACAAATGAGACTCAGGGAAGTCATTTTGTGTGCTAAAAACATCGTAATACATAAAAAGGGCTAATCTGTGACCTTTTAGGTGCTGATGGAAAGTTAATTATGCAACTATCTGTGGTTGTGGCTTCGCTTTTCAACACATGTTAATTTGGTTAAAGAACTTATTGATATTCTTAGATCATAAAGCTAAAAACTGCTTATTAAAAGAGACAGGATGCCACTGTGGGGTGTAGGTTGTGCTTCAGACCATACATGGATTATTAGAGAATTATTTTTGTTAATGTTTACCACACTTGGATTCAATGTAACCCATTAAATCAGAGTGGGGTCAGCTCTTCTTTTAGAGTTCAATACCGACCGACTTCCGTTTCAATCCAAATTGTCGCCACCTGCTGGCAGTACGGAAGAATGCACTTTCAGGCCCGTCTGTAGTACTGCCTTGTGAAATTAGAAACGTTACCACTGTGTTCCTCTTTCTTCCTTTGAGGCTTTTCTTTGCGTGTTTTTCTTTTGTTTGTTTTCTCTATTGATTTGCACAATAAAAGTTACACATACCCAAACAGCGGCTATAAAAAGAAACACTTCCTTATTCCGAAAAGGTAATAAAACACGATGTGATTTTTCTTCTGACCTTTGAGATGCAATTCACTTTATTTTTCAGGGTGAGCAGTCACATTTACAGCCAGATCGTCTTTCCTGGTAGGACACTGTCCACGCATTTTGATTGGCCTACAGTGTTTTTCCTTTCTCTTCATCCCCCACTGGTAGTTTCTGTCCACTTGTTTCCTGGTCCAAAGAGCAACACGTTAAATTTTTATTATTTTAGAGGAAAAATGCAGATGACCTCAGCTGCAGTGGCGTCTCTTTTCTTCTTCTTCTTCCTGTCAGCAGTAAGCGCGGTGGCCTAAGACCGACAAACTACTCCTAAATGTAAATATGCAACAGTCAGCAGATCTTCCAGGAACACTAACTTGTGTGTGTGTGTGTGTGTGTGTGTGTGTGTGTGTGTGTGTGTATGTGTGTGTGTGTGTGTGTGTTTGTGCGAATGTTTGGCTGAATATTATTCCTGCTCATTTGTACAAAAATGTGATACAAGCTCATTATTTGTATAAATCGATCTGCATGTGTCCTTCCACCTCCACACACACCACAGACAACAGACCACAGACACCCCCCCCCTTCACTACAGCTTCAACTGTGACTCCTTTACCACGACGACACTGTAGAGAGCAAACATACTGTAGCTCTCATGTTGTTTGATTTGTGAGTCATTTCTAATTCTGCTAGTCATAATTCCACATGTAGAATATTTGCATGGTTTCCTCTTTCTGTCCGACTCTCTGTAAGTATATTTTCTATTTCCTATGTTAAACAAAGTTTAATAAACGATCAATGAAAGAAATGAGGAGTTTTGGAGAGAAAGTTACTTGTGTTGTTGCAGTACCACGGCTCGACCAGCAGGGAGCGTGGCGGCAGAATCGATAATGAAGATACCGTTCCTTTGAAAAGTTTTTATTTTCACATTGCGCCATGTTACTCTGATAGAGTTCGATGTATTTATTTGGGATTTTTACACAGATTGCCGCATGGTTATGAAGTGGAAGGAAAAGATTCGTGGTTTTTGTATTTTTACAAATGAAAATCTGAATGGTGCGGTGTGACAAAAACTAAAGCCTCAACACAGAGACTCTTGAGGACTGGAGTTACACACCGCTATCAATCCGTTTTCCCCGTTTGACTGTGATCTGCTTCTCTGTTTAAGCTAAAGAAAGGCATGATGCTGCCACCACCGTGTCTCCGCCCTGAGTGGGTGTTAAGTTTGATTTCTGCATCTTGCAAAACTTTTAGTCCATCACATAAAGCTCAAACAAAACATATTAAAGTTTTTCTTTGTACTAAACCATGGAAAAGTTTAAAAGGGGGATTGAATACTTTAGCAAGGGATTGAGGAGAAATATTTGGAGGTTTTAAAAAGGTCCCATTTAACACGAGGTTTATAGGCAAATGGAATCCGTCGCTGCAGATCCTATGAGAAATGCAGCGTGTGCATGTGTGTGTGTGCGTGTGTGTATGTGTGTCAGTTGCTGATTATGCAAATAATCATTAGACAATTGTACCAGGAAGTTTGGGTAAGATAGAAAAATCCCCAAGCAGCTCCTCTGA
The DNA here is from genome assembly GCA_903067075.1 of Micropoecilia bifurca. Classification (NCBI taxonomy): domain Eukaryota; kingdom Metazoa; phylum Chordata; class Actinopteri; order Cyprinodontiformes; family Poeciliidae; genus Micropoecilia; species Micropoecilia bifurca. The sequence goes on along the minus strand of CAEGAF010080790.1, from coordinate 15,313 downwards.
GTTCCTCATTCTGCCGTAGCCGTCCACGGCGGCCATGTGACCCTCTTGTCATGCCGCGCGTGTCAGTGTGTGTCTGCGCTCGGATGAATAGGACGAAGGGCAATTCTGAGGAATAGAAGAAGAAAAAAAGTGAAGGAACTTCTACCGACTGGAAAACAAACGCTGTCGCTTTATTTCACCAAGGATACGGAGGTAAGATACCGCTGCGGGTCAACTGTGTCTAAAATCAGTTTGTTGAATTGACATTTTTTGCATTAAATAGTTGGATTGTTAGATAAAGTAATGTGTTAATAGATGCCAAGTTTGCTAAAACGACCAGCCTTTTTCTTGAGAGTTTCTGAGTGAAACCTTAAGTTGTTCATCTCGAAGACGCCTGCATGTCCCTTTCCCTGCCTTTCTCATGGTAGCGCTGCTGAAAGCGGGGCTGTGCGTTGGTCACGGTGTGGCGCACGGGCTCCACATCTCCACTACACGGTTTCCGGCTGTTTACCGCCTGTCATGTTAAAAATACAGCAGAGGCACTGAACCAGCAGCATAAAAAAACCCACCAGACCCAGCTGCATGTCTCTCTTCGATTTTGCCCACTGCGGTTTTGGTTTCTGAGCTTCCTTTTAATCTCTCTGTTTGAACATTTGCCCCCCTTGTTCTCTTGTTTAAACATCCGTAATCGGCCGAGCTGACCTCTGAAAACTTCCATGTGAAAATGTTTGATGACATCAGTGGACACAAGTTCAGCTCTAGGAAGAACAATGATTCTTTTGAGGTAGTCAAGAAAAATAATAAAAGAAGAACTTGTTTGATTTTGAGTTTTGCACAAATATTTGTGGATCTGAAGGAAAGATCTGGAAATGTTACAGACGCCTTGACGATGGACTCATCAGTCATTGGTCGCGGTCACTGGGTCAAAGATTTACCGGATCAGGTGTTTGAGTTCATTACTACACTGTAAAAGTGAAACTTAGCTTCATTTAAATGTTAGTTGTTTTTTCACAATAATTGAATTTGTAAGTTTAACACTGTTCTTTTCAATATACTTGATTTTTTTTTTTTTTTATAAAAACTAGTTTGGTGTTTTAACCTGCCAAGTTTACTTCAACACCATCAAATATTTGCAGGTATTTGGTGATTGAAAACAGCCAAACATGCTCTGATGAACTAATTCATCAAAGTTTAATAGGTTTCTTAAAAATGGCCTTAATTAGATGAAATATTAACATTTAAAATCTTGAACAGCAAGATTAGATTTGCTTCCTGTTTAGAATAGGAACAATGAGACAGACACACCTTTAATTTTAGTGCTTGTAAATATAAATCAATCACATAAACCTGCCAAGTGATGGCATGATGACCTTTGCCCAGTATTGCTCATAAATATGAGTTAAACATGGAGGGGAAAAAAATATCCATACCAATGTAACCCTTTGGTCTCTGATGTCACACATTAAAGCAACTCTTTTTTGATATGGCATCCCAAGATTATCAGTGATTATCACTTCTAAAATATTCTAGATGCAGCCCTGAAAGGGTTTCTGTGAATTCAGCTTTAACTACAGAGTGTACAAAAATCGACTAACGTGACATTGGTTAAGAAGCTGCGATGTTTTTAACGTTAATGATTATAAGGCATGTAAAGACACGCTTCTTTGTGCTAAACTGCACATATAGAAAGTGATTTATGGCAATTTACAGGGACAACTGAGAAACATATTGGAAGAAAATTAAAGACAAGAACCACACCAAAGTAGTAATATCAACAAGTAAGCATCAGCCTAACTGCATTGTTTTATAACTAGGATCAAATTGGAGTGTATTAAACTGGCTTTGAATCAGAAATGAACCGATTGCGTCGACTGTGGGTTTCAGTCCGATTACCAATTTTTAAAAAGGCTGGCTAATACTGATTTATTTATTTATTTTAATAACTGACACTGTCATGTGTTAAAAGGTCACACCTGAAATGTTTCAAACGGATCTCGTTGAAAAAAATTGAACAATATCCATGAAACACCTCAAAGTTGATTTAACTGCATGCGAAATAGAGCTTACAGATCTAGATGAAAAGTCTACACTCGAGGTCCAAATTGCTAAATTAACATTTCAAAAATTAAAACCTGCACAACAGGTGAGACTACAGAGACTACTGAGCCTCATGTCAAAAACAAAGTGCACAGCATGGTTTTGCTTCAATGAAAATCACAATGTTTGAGTTCAGCTGAGGACAAACTAGCGCAACGACTTGAGTTTTAGGCTTCTTCATATTTTGTTGCATGAGACAAAATGTCCAAATGCTTTGTGGCCACAGCACGCATACATGTGACGTGGTGGTCGGGGGTTTCAGTCAAACCACAGTCACAGCGCAGCTTAAGGGGACAGTGGCTGATTCTCAGACCTTTGCAGACACAGAAGAGATCAGTGGATCAGAGCGAAGTCACATGTAAGTACATCACCTCAAATTAAGGAAATAATAGGGATTGATTGATTGGTTGATTGGTGCACTCCAACTTTAAACCCCTGTAATGTGTTTGAATTGACCATCTACTGTGGACTGCATAACAATAAACTGATTGTGATTTTGGGAAGAGAGGAATGGAAATAATATCAGACCCATCAAATTATTAATGACATTGGAATGCTGACTGCAGTCCTCTAATCGTATGTTGAAGCAGGAGTATAGTGTGTAATTGGCATACTTATGGTGAGCAACTCCATAATCTGAGTCAGTGGGGAAAATATAGATGTTGAATGCAAGAGGCACAAAAAGGAAACCTTGAGGCACCCTGAGCTTTTTTTTTTTGCGGGAATTTATAGTTGCTGGATGACCCAGAAAGTTGTTGAAATATGAAGAAGTAATTTGTCTGCTAAGTAAAACCTGAACCAGTTATTAATCACTGTATTAGTAACTGAGATCCAACGGCACCAAGATAGACTGAAAACAACGTAGTGTTGTGGTCAGAAACACAGCTGTAAGCACTGGAAATATACCTACTGCAGAATATGTTTGATCAAATCTGAGTGAATTTGTTCAATCTTTAAAACAATTATTACACTTGACCGATGAAGCAGTGTTGGGATTTTTTGTTACTCCAACCAACTTCTCCGGGTTTCTTTTTTTTTTTTTTACAAGAAATGTACATAGAGATGTACAAAATGTTACTTTATGTAATTTTCAAAGTGTTGATATTTTGCTGATGCTTGCACCACAACATTTCAAGCATAACCTATGATGCAACATTCAACAATGCTAAATTGGCTCCAGACTTATGGTTGTCATCAGGTTCACTTTGTTAGGCTGGAATACATAACGCTTCAAATGCAGAGGGAAAAAAACCCCCAAAACAAACAAGACATAAAGAGCAAGGTTGAATAATTGCACAAGCGATTTGCACTAGAGCCACATTCGGTCAGCTGCACACATGCGGCAGAGAGAAGCTGGAATCAAACCCACGACTTTGGGTCTGATCTACGGTCGCTCCATATACAAACTCACCAACTGCTTTGTGGAAGAAGCGCCAGTCATAAATATTGTTATATTGCCACGTCTCATTTCCTACTTTAACAAGCCAAAAAGCACTGTCTAATATTTTTAAGTCCTCTAGGGACATATATACATATATATATATATATATATATATATATATATATATATATGTTCAATTTTTTATTGACATTTGTGACAGTATACAAAATAGACCAGGATGTATTTGCTCAATTATTGAAAGGTAACACAAAGGAAATTCCCTTCCCTGACCCCCATGTCCACTAGGGGCCTCCTGACCTGAACAACGTTCATGCAAAGTGCTGATCTGTGCCATTTCTGGCAGGAAAAATGTTTAAATATTCCAACCAGTCTCATTCCAATACATTTCTGATGGCATGATTTTTTTTTTCTGTGTGTGTCTTTTTTCCCCTGAGGATCATTTATCCAGATATTAGTGGGGGCGTGTAAAGTGGGTTGGATTGTTTATCCAAAGTCAAAAAACCCCCCCTCAGAATTAAAAACATTAATATGACCTTTATATAGATAGTGAGTACGAAGTGTATGTAAAACTCCTAACAGAGCTGCATTGATGATTCCTTTTGGCCGTTGATACGTTTCCTTCTCTCTTTTTTTTTTTTTTTTTTCCCAAACCGGTCTCCTGGACTCTAAAGAGCATCCATTGACCTAGACGACCTGTTTTGTTTCCTGGATAGTAGCAGAAATTGCTTTCCTGCTCCCATTTTGGAAAATTTATCATTATCTCTAAGATTATCACCTATATTTTTTCTGACTTCTGCTTCCAATATGCATAGATGTTTTTTATTTTGCCCTCCGGAAGTGTTGGGCTATTTTATTTTCATCTTGCTGTTTGGTATACTCTGTTAATAATTCATCAAGACTTCACAGATTTTTACAGTAATGTCACTTCGCTCCACTAAAGGAGCTTTGCCTCGATTTAACAGTTACTCAGTCGTTGGCACGCTTATCTTGTTTCCTTATGGCCACAGGATATTTGCTGGTGTAAATAACTCTTTCTACATTATGATAACCCATCATAATAACCTGCGCAAAAATAGAAATATTGCTGCTGCAAGTGGTGCCATGTTCCTTCCTTCTCACTCTCGTGACAGAATGTGTAATCCTGACATTCACCAATTCTAAGTGAATGTTAGAATCAGTAGTGTCCAAATAAATCTCTTCTCTATAGTACAAGAAGCCAATTAGTCGTGGCATCTGCTGAAGGTTCATGCTAATAAGTCAGAAGAGGAAACTGTTTTTTTATCTTTCTTTTTTAATGCTTGTGGTTTGGTTTTGAGGTTGCATGTACCTTTGTGTCCACGCTGGTGTAACCATATCGAAGGATCTGGCAGGTCGATTAGCAGAAATAGTCTGATCAGAAGCCACATCGATGAAACGAGGACAGTGAACTCTGCTGCTGCAGCAAATCTTTTGTTGCTCAGAAATGATTGGAGTGGCGAAGTCCAGACAAAAATATATTTTGTGTTTGGGTTCACCCTATTTGATTAAAGTGTTAATCCTTAAATTAAACTAATAAATCGTCGTTTTTCTCTTGGCCAATCCCACATAGGTTTACTGAGCAGGATCTACACAAGTAGCACTGACTGAAGCTGAACAGAATACTAGTTTGATTTGACTTGTGATTCATCTGAAAAGATCTACAATTTTGGGTTGGATTCTCACTGCAAGATTTGCCAAAAGAAATTTTTTTAAGGAAGATATTGGGGGCGGAGGAATGCACATCTACTTTGAGTATTTTCGGGTCGATGACATCACAAGAGGTAGAAATATTAGGAGTCAAAGACATCGGGTTGGACAAGCGGCTTTCGACTGAATCTGACATAAATTCTGACGTATCCGATTTCCACTCGCACAGAGTTTATTCGAGTCGGAGTTCAACTCGGTTGCATTCTTGTAAAAGGATGCAAACACCTGCTTGTAATTTTCTTTTATTGGTTTTTAAATTTGACCTTCACTTACAGCTCAACCTCTTTGCTGAAACCCAACACAACACAAGTAGATTTATTCCAACAGGTAGAAACAAAAAAGCAGATAAAGTCATGCGACGTCACCAAATATCCTGCACGGCAGAATCTGTCTTGATAAAATAGTAAACCACACTAAGCACATAGGGGGAAAACACATTTTTATCATCGCCAAATTACGTTTTATAAAACACATCTACATCTTAATGCAGATGTGTTTGGCATTTGCACATCTGTATTTTAATGCAGACCACGCCTGGTACACAAAGCAAAACTTCAGCAGAAGTTTTAAGTGTCGCAAGTTCCTCTCTACTTTTTGCTTATGCTATTTATATTTTGTTTTGCAACTTCTGTCTTTACAGTCAGATTCGAGGAAAACATGGCAAATGATTTTGGCTGCGTGCATCCAGGGCGATGACCTCAGCACGTCGACTCACGATGCCTTGAGTTAGCATCGATTCTCTTGCGGGGATTTATTTGAAGTAACTAAGAGACCAAATCGCTGTAAGAATTAGGCAAAGAGAGGAACAGTTGTTGAGCCCTGTACGCTCACAACCTTGTTAAAATGCCGGCTGTTTTGTTCACATAAATGTAAGATTATTAAAAATAATTCCAGAACTTTCTTTTTCCACCTTAATGGTTACAACCTGTAGAAATTAATTGCAAAATAAATAAAATAGCAGAAGGAAAATGCAAAATGAAAAAAAAGCAACGTTGTAACAACCTGGTTAAATAAGTTGAATAACTATTTAACTATAAACCTTTACACCCTTAGTTTATAAAGTATTAAAAAGAACACAGGCAGCTTCTTTAGTGGGAGTCAGTCAGCAGGTCATATCATGTCTTGTTCATTTTTGTCGTTAGTTAAATTGCAGAATAGTGGGAAACGTCTCAATAGTTTGCATTTTTCCTTTTTGTGCCCCACAACGACAAACACGTCAAACTGGTTTCAAGAACGGTTTTTAATATTCCAGCATCAAGTTATTTATCGGAACATCCTGCTCTCTGAGTTTTGCTCATGTGCCAAACAGGAATACGAGCAAAAAAGTAAAAACGACATTTAAAAATCGTAATGATTTTACAGTGACGCTCTGTTCTGCGTCCCAATTGAAACGTCTGATCGGTGTTCCTGCTTTTACGTGTGCAGTGTAGGTATAAAACTTTCCAGAGGAAATACCTGTGGCGATAATTCAAATGCCTACCACATTTGCTTCTTTCTGCTTCATTAGCGTCACGCATTCCGTCAATAATTTGGCCTTATTATGCATCGCTGATCCATTTTAGTGTGCAGGGTTTCAACCTGCATCAGCAAAGGAAGTGCAGTGATGTGTAATATTATTGCTGCCATTTCTGACCAGGCTGTGAGATTCTTTTTATTTATTTGTGTTTGTGAATATTAGTTCATCAAAATCCACCAGTCCAAACATCTGAAAACCCATGCTGAATTCTGCACAACTTTCTGTTGAGCTTGTTTTTGTTTGTTTGTTTATTTGTTTAACATAGCGGTTTGTATGATTTCATTTTCATTTCATTTTTTCTTTTTCCCCTTATAGGTTTTAAAAAGAAGAAAGAACATGAATACAATTTCTTCATTGGGATGTTGATATTTCCAATATTACTATATTATTATTACTATATTATTTCCAATATTGCTGACTATTTTGGTGTCATTCTGTTGTAAAAAAGGAAAAATCAATTGTTACCTGAAAACAAATGAAAAACTGCTAAATTATGCATTTGTTATTATTTTTATTTAAAATCTTTAGCTTGTTTTTTCACATTTTTAGCCAAAATGTTTAAAATCCATAATGGGAGATTAAAAGAGACACTTATGGTTATTAAGCAAATCAAGAGACTTGTGTCCAGCAAAGGGATGAAAAGTGAAAAAAAGCCTGTCTCTCTAAAATAAACTGAATCTTTTCAAAGATTGTCACAGAAAACATAAACAGTTGCCACAAAGAGGAAGGTAGATGTTGTAAATATTTCCATTTTGCACAAAATTATTAATCTTAATCACAACGGCAGTTTCGACGTGAAAGTCAGTTTGTGATTTATATAGTTTCCACATGCAGAGGTTATAAAAGTCTTTATGACCTTTATGGTCGAGCAGCTCAGGGAAGTCAGAAAATGCAACACGGCAATCTCAGTGATAATAATAAGCAGAAAGAAAACGAGTAACTGTGTAAAACAAGTAATAACATTTTCAGAACAATTAATTAGAAAGTGGCAAAACAAGAACTGTGAAAGTAAAAGCGGGTCATACAAATGTCAATGCTTTCAGGCATCCGGAGTAAAAAATAAGCCCCAAATGTTTACATCACATTCTGCTGAGAATTTTATCTTCTCATGAGCTCTGACCAGCTTCCACACCGCCAATGTGCCACTGTTGTAATAGTTTGATGTTTTGCTGAAGCGCACAACTCTGTCATGGTTCTGTGGACTTGAGCTGTGGGTCTCTGCAGCTCCTCCAGAGTTTCCAGTTCGGATCGGAGTCGTAGATCTTTTCTTTTTTCTTTTTTCTTCTTTCTTTAGGAGGAATTAATGCTGCAAAGAGGTTTCACAACTTCCTCTTTTCATGACCTCTATTGCGTTCCAAAAATCTGAAATATGGCCGTGACTAAGAATCTCTACTCCCGTTTACATTTTATTTATTTTTAATTTTTTTTTACCTTCACAAAAAATAGGAACAAATTGAAACAAAACATCTGGCTGCATCACAACTGGTATTAGCAGCTTCAGGCCCCATCTGACACAAAAATCAGGAATCAGGAATATTCAAACTTGCAAAGAAGTGAAAAAGAAAACAAAAAACAAAAATACGCAGGTGCCTGCTGGAGAGCTTGTTTTGTTTGAGCAGCCGTTCATTTTAACAGACTGTGCAGCTCTTTCCTTTCCTCTCTTCCCCCAGTCTTTCGACCCCAGCAGGCGGGATGGGCTGTCTGAAGTCCACGCTGAGCGGCGGCCTGGCCAGCGGTGTGGAGAGCAAAATCAGACAGCAGGCCGAAAAACCGGAGCAGGCCCACTACGTCAGAGACCCCACCTTTAACACCAACAAGGTGAGTAGACAGGAACCGGAGCCCAGTAGGAATCCGTTTGCAGCTATGAACCCGAACAAATGTGCCACAACCGTGGCTTAAACGGTTAAAAAAAAAAACATGTACGCTAGCAGAAACTGTTAAATCTCAGTTCTAAACTAAGAAGGTTTCCACAGTTTTGCAATAAGATGACTAAATTGTTCCTCAAATGGTCAGAACTTCCCGTTCTCCGATGACGACGATTATGGAAATATAAAATGAACACATTCTGAATGTGTGCAAAAGCTGTTTTAAATAAAATAAAATAAAAATACAATTCAAAGTACTGATGTTGTGCTTTTCTTTACAGAATAACTCCCTGCTACCAGGTCAAAGGTTCCAGCAAATGGAAGGTATCCTTTTTTTTTGGTTTTGTTTTTTCCTCTTGCATTAACTTTCCATATCTGGTGAAAGTTTTCCTCTGATACCTGGAGTAAAGTAAGCTGACGTCTAAAAGCGACTTAGTGAGGAAAAAAACCCAACATAACCATAATAGCATTAAAAAGTCGGCATTTTTCACTGATGGAGAATATCGCAAGTTAATGGTTGGAAATGTTCACTCTGTGCCCCAATCACCTTTCAATTTGATTTGTTTTCTAATTTAGTCCTGTCCTGCAAGCTGAAATTTGAGAAAAAGAAAAGTTTTTCTCAAGTTCCTCTATTCCGGTTTAGCAATCTAAACATTTTAAGAGGCTGACCTCATAGATGTGGAGGATCAGAATATCAGCAGAAACATACAAAGAGCTGGTCAGAAATCTTGATTGCCGTAATTCCATCAAATATATTTCCATTGACATTAGAGAGATCTAAATAGTTGCCATTCATTTATTCAAATACTAATTTAAAAAACTGGTAATTTCTTCATAATCAACACTTGAATGTTTTGATCTTGTTCAAAATTGCTCTACAACCACCGTGTGCTACGGAGGGTCTATTTATATTTTGTTGGTGTTTAAAAATGTCAACCTTTGTGTTTTTTCTGCTCTAGAGAAAGAGTCAACTTTCAAAATGGTGATTGGTCTTTATCCTTACGAAGCGTTGCATCAAGAAGATTTAGGATTCAAGAAAGGAGAGAAGCTGAAAATCCTGGAAGAGTAAGTGGGCTGATGTTTAACTTGGACTGATGCAGCTCAACTTTCTGTCAGGAGCGATAAAAGTCAGAGTGACCATGAGGTCCAAGTCCTTCTGTCTTTAGAATCTTTGTTGAGCAGTTCTGCAAATTAGCCTTTGACCAGACGGCCTAGAGACGGGACAACGGTCACTCTTCACTCTAATGTAGTTTCATGTCCTGTTCCTGCACAAATACATCTAGATAAATAACAGTATCTTTCACAGTTAAGTCGGAATCTTCAGCATGGAAATAATGTTTCTCCTACACTCCACATTCATGACTGAGGTGAACTGGTCTGACTAAAATGCCTTTATGTGAGATTGTGCACCAATAGTTTCTCGCTGGAGATTGGAGCCACTTCAATCTCCATGAAATGGATGAATACTGGATTTTACACAAATCACCCGATTTGTGTAAACAGCGCCTGAGAGTGTTTGCAAAAATAATAGGAAACCTTTTTTATTGCTTGGGGTGTAAGCTGGGCTGAACTGAATAATTATTTTTGGCGTATTATCGTCAGAAAATGTGTTTTGGCATAAATGTAAGGAAATGTTTTCCCTGTTTGCTTTCAGACACGGTGATTGGTGGAAAGCAAAGTCTCTAACGTCCAACAAAGAAGGATTCATCCCATCCAATTACGTCGCCCAAGTCGATACCATGGAAACGGAAGAGTGAGTATGATGTTGGATGAATGTTTTAGCTTTGCCTTATCAATAATGTTACTGTGTTAATGCAGTGAGATCACTGTAGAAACATAAAATAAAATACAAAAAAGTAAAAAAATTTAAAGTAAAAAAAAAATCACACTGAAATCATTGCAGGTGGTTTTTCAAAGACATCACAAGGAAAGATGCAGAGAGGCAGCTGTTGGCTCCCGCAAACAAACCAGGTTCTTATCTTATCAGGGAAAGCGAAACATCCAAAGGTACTAAACAATTTTCCCACAAAATTCCTTAACAATTCAGCATCTGGGACTCAGTGTGAGACGTCTCTTCTCCCCACACAGGGAATTTCTCCTTGTCAATCAGAGACGCCGATGCCCAGGGCGTGGATTCGGTGAAACATTATAAAATCAGGAAGCTGGACAACGGCGGCTTCTACGTCTCTCCCAAAATTTCCTTCCCGGACATCAACAGCATGCTCAAACATTACCACAGTGAGTATGGATCGGGAACAGAAGGGGGTTAAAAGCTTGAAATCACAGCTGAGAGTGAGGCCACAGCGTATTGACTCAGACTTGGGTAAACCTGCTGGTTCCCACCGTAGGATTAGAAAATACTGGAAAAGTTTGGAAATTGTTTTAGAGTGACGGTCAGAAGGGAGCATAGAGTAACGGACATTTTGAAATGTTGCTTGGATTGTAATCCTCTTTGCGACAACCAAAGAGCAAATGTATTGGTAAATATTACTCCTCAGTTATTTATCATTACAATACGATTTCATATTTAATGCTCCATTATTTGTTGTTGTTTCTAGATTAAACAGCAGGGATGCTTTTGTGCCAATTTGGGGGCATCTCAGTTTAAAAGGAGGAAATTACATCATATAACACATTCAAAAGCCAAAAAAGAATATGTTTCCTAATATGTGCTGAAAATGTATTTTCCCCTTTCCAGATTTCTCAGGATGTTGCTTCCTTGTCTTTGTTTCCCAGAAAAAAACTTTCTAAATAGCCAAACTTATTTTACTTTCAGTTTTTATGCTTTCCACAACTAATGAGTCTTTAGCTTCCGGTGTCTAGCGGTTCATGAAAAGAGTGGGTTGTTAAGATTAAAGTTACACTTAATCATCACAAGAAAACACACCAAAAAATAAAAAAGTGCCTTTGTGTCTCTCAGCCAGGTCAGATGGTCTGTGCCGCAAACTGGAGCGTCCGTGTGTGAAGCCCAAAGCCCAGTGGCCCTGGGACAAAGACGCCTGGGAGATTTCCAAAGACTCGATAAAGTTCGTGAAGAAACTGGGAGCGGGACAGTTTGGAGAAGTGTGGATGGGTAAGAAAGGAGCAAAACTTTTAATTAATCAGACCTATTCAATTCTCTAGAACCTTTTTTTTTTTTTTTAAATTTAACTGAATCTCAAACTCCAGTCCTGAAAAGGGTCTTTGCTGTGCAGTAGGCAAAGTAAGTGGTTTAGATTCTGTGGCCGACTGCGATCCTGACGTCTTGGAGAACTTCCTATTGTGACGGCTGTGTGTCTAAATAAGCCTGAGAACTAATTAGCTCATCATTGCAGGGGGTTTTATGCTGTGCCTTTAAATAGACTTCTGCTTTGTGTCAGAGAAACAGTTCACTGAAGTGTTTCTCTGCAAAAGGCTTCGGAGTCCAAAATTTCTTATAATACAGATCTTAACTTGAAAAGAACAAATGCCTATGAATTTCATAACTCAACACTGATTGATGTCATTACACCTGGATCATTTGATGGCCTACATAAATGAGTCTATAATTAGCACATAACTAGCTGTATGTGCTTAGATGTCAACTTGTTATCATAGAGGGGGAAAAAAACCTCAAAGACTCATTTGCATTGGAAGTTGAGAGACTATTAAAGTATAATGTTTGAAAACTCTGCAGTGTGATCTAAACTTTCAAAGTCCAGATTATGAGAAAACCTTTCTGTTTCCCTTGTGAAAGTTGTGCCACCACAACAGCTAAGCAACAAATGTGACAATCGTAACACAGTTTGACTTTAATACGTTTCCATTCAGACTTGACTTGTAGATTTGAGACACATTTCACTAAGTTCCCTGATATTTCTGCAGATAACCGGTGACTCACAATTGCACATTTTTAAGAGAATAACTTGAACCTCAGTAGGATTTTGCTAGTGGAGCTGACTGCAGCTCAGCTGTAGGCCAACATGGCCGACCTACAGGTTACAGCAGGGGTTGGATCACCTACTGAACACGAGATCAACTTGTTACAGAAATGTCTTCCTCTAAAAACCCTTTAGTTTTGTTTGTTATAACAGAAAATGAAGCATACTGCACACTTCAGCTTCATTCTAAGTGGATGTTTTCACCTATTGCTCCATATGTAGTGTATAGTACTGATGGTGGAAGACGTTTGCCTTATTCAGCTCATTAAAGTGTTTGTTGGACACATTAAAAACAAACCAAAAACAAATAAACCAAGTCTCATTTCAACAGATCTGTAACGGTCTCCTCTATTCCCTGTTTCCTGTTTTTCACGCTGTGTGGCGTCAGCTTACTACAACAACGCAACCAAAGTGGCCGTGAAGACCTTGAAGCCCGGCACCATGACCGTCGAGGCGTTCATGGAAGAAGCCAACGTGATGAAGACGCTGCAACACGACAGACTGGTGCGGCTCTACGCCGTCGTCACCAAGACCGAGCCCATCTACATCATCACCGAATTCATGGCCAACGGTACTGAGCCACGCTCTGTTATTTTACCATCCCCGAATGTGGAAGGAAGTCGAGTCAAACGCCTAAATAAATGAAAGAGCTGCATCACATTTATGCATCTTAGATTGTATGAAGTGGATTACTTGAGATAGGACACCAACAACAAATATCTCATTATGGTGAAGTTAAAAATAGGCTTGCCGTTATGTTCTCACAGCTAACAGCTTATTCTGTCCTGTGTTTAGGAAGTCTGCTGGACTTTTTAAAGAGTGACGCAGGAAGCAGACAGAAACTACCAAAGCTCATCGATTTCTCAGCGCAGGTATTCTCCCCTCGGCCTTATTTCGTACTTCTTAAACTTTCCACTTCTATTACTCCACTTTAGGCGTGATGCAGTAAGGAATACTAGTAGCATTATACATAACTACATTACACTGTATTGCAGAATTTACATAGCAATAATATATAATCTGTTAACTTGATTTTAAAAACAGAAAAGTTCAAATTGGTCCTACTGTTGCTTTCTAAAGTGCAACACAAGTTATTAGTTGTTTAATTAGCTGGGCTATCTGCTCAGGTAGCCAGCGTTCAGTCGGTCATACTGGTCTTAGGTGACCATTTGTCATTTCCAGTTATTTGAAAGTGCAATGCACTTTCAAATAACTCTTCTTTGGTTTTGCACACCGTGACTTAATTCTTTCTGTGACCACAAAGTAAAAATAGCTTAGCTTTATTTCCTCCAGCTGACCAAGGAAAAACACAGTCATTCTGAAACTAACTCATGCTCACTTACCCAACTTAAAACTGTAGAAACTGTATAAAGAAGCATTTTTGTATGTTTTTTTTAATAGGTCCAAAAATCTTTCTATACCTTAATACCAGAATATAGCCAAAAAGCTTCTTAATATACACACATCAATATTTCTGTCAAGCCAATTTACGGACAATAATTTGTGTTGACAACTAAATATGATAATTGCATAAATATAAGCAGCTTTGAAGTCAGGATAGCTACAATTTTAGCTATACCTTGAATCGACTTGCTGCCATATAAACTGACTTGACTACAAAGATATTTTAGCTACAAAACTACGAGCATAGTTAAAGTAAACCACCTATAGCTCTAATTAAGCTGCAAAACTGAAAATTTAGTGACAAGGCTAACTCAAAAGTAAGTCACCTGAACCAGCTACAATTCTTCACGTGCAGTCATAAAATTATGATTCTAATATACATCTTTCCCCGCTTATCTATCATGATCGTTGTTTTCCGTTGGATTTCAGATTGCAGAGGGCATGGCTTACATAGAGAAGAAGAATTACATTCATAGAGACTTGAGGGCTGCTAACGTGCTCGTGTCTGAGAGCCTGCTTTGCAAAATAGCCGACTTTGGCTTGGCGAGGGTCATAGAGGACAACGAGTACTCCGCACGGGAAGGTAAGCGTCATGTGGGAAGGAGAGAATGAATTCACCTTCCAACTTCTCTGTTGTGCAAGACATTTTTCTCTTGTCACACGTTAGCTATTTCCTTTACTCCCTGTGACAAACTGAAGCATAAAAAGGCCCCTCTTTCCTGGAAAGGGCTATTGTGTTGGGCAACAGGAAAGACACTTTTTGTTTCGCTTTGCAGATAACCTGCCTTTAAGACTCTTCTATTAAATACTTACTCAAGACATTTATGAAAGTATCCGACTGTGTGTAAAAATCTCCAAATCTGTCGTATCTTTTAGGTGACAGACACGACAGAGTGAAAAACACCGTTGTGTTTAAGAGCACACAAGTGTGAAGAACATTTGTAACCTTAAATGGAGCCAAGACACAGTCCTTGTAACTAAAATCAGGAATTATAGGAGTAAGACTTTATCTTACCATGTAATGTTTGAAAAGTGACCTTTCAGATCTACCAGTATAGAGTGGTTAGCATAGGAAATGTAGCATATTTGCATTTTACAGTTGGAAAAGAAAAAAATCAAAACCGAATGTTTGGGGATTTTTAAAGAACAGACGTATTTATGTTTGGGTGATGAATGAAACTTGTCTGACTATTCGCCTGGAACCAGGAATCTATCAATAAACTAGTGGGTCCATAAATAGACTGGAAGACTTTCCACGGCACAGGTGTGTTGAGTGGGATTCGGTGCTGCAGTGGATTATTTACATAGACTAGGCAAAGTATGTGTAAATAAAATAGAGTTTGTTGATTAAATTTTGTGTGTGTGTGTGTGTGTGTGTGTGTGTGTGTGTGTGTGTGTGTGTGTGTGTGTGTGTGTGTGTGTGTGT
>CAEGAF010080768.1:0-33106 GCA_903067075.1 Micropoecilia bifurca | reverse complement strand
GTGTGTGTGTGTGTGTGTGTGTGTGTGTGTGTGTGTGTGTGTGTGTGTGTGCGTGTGTGTGTGTGTGTGTGTGTGTGAGTGTGTGTGTGTGTGTGCGTGCGTGCGTGCGTGCGTGCGTGCGTGTGTGTGTGTGTGTGTGCGTGCGTGCGTGCGTGCGTGTGTGTGTGTGTGTGTGTGTGTGTGTGTGTGTGTGTTTGCACACCTTGAAAGAAGCCACATGGGAGATGAAAACCAAAAGGGAGCCACTGATGGGAAATAACTAAATCACATAGCTCACAGATGTTTGCTGAATACCACTAAAACACAAACAAGATGGTTTAAAATGGCAGATAGCTGAGCGGATATTGTGTTTATAAAATTCTGTTCTGTAAATAGTTGTCTAGAGGACAAATGTGAAACTAAACCCTGTGTTGAATATGTGCAGATAAGACTAAGCAGCCTTGTCCCTGACGTCTGCAAGCTTGCATTTGTTACTTGTTGGATTCAAGCAAGAGAATACAGTAAAAACTCCAGAGTGAAAAGGAAGTCTATAGTTTAAATGTATTTCTGGTTTTCAAAGAAAACATGCACATATTTCAGGGCAGTTTATTTCAGTCACATTTAATGAGATTTGGTCCAGATAAGGTAAGGTGAAGAAAGAGATGGAAAGGCAACTGCATCTTAAAAAGAGAAACTTGTTACAGTCAATATGCAAACATCTCTGAATGGACAGCAAATCTTTAGGTAGACGAGCTACAGCAGAGGAAGATCACAGTAGAAATATGTGTAAAACGTTGTCACTGTTCTGCTAATATCGAGAAAAAAAAATTCTATTGTGGTATTTCCATTAAATAAGAAACGCAATTAAAATCATGTGAATAAGTTTGTTCACATGATGTCATTAAAAACATGCCATGTTATGAACATCCTCAAAGGGCTTCTTGGTTTGTGCCAGTTCCAATATCCAGTTGTTCATCATGTGATTTGTGTGATTTTAGGAAGTG
This sequence comes from Micropoecilia bifurca, assembly GCA_903067075.1. NCBI lineage: Eukaryota > Metazoa > Chordata > Actinopteri > Cyprinodontiformes > Poeciliidae > Micropoecilia > Micropoecilia bifurca. The sequence goes on along the minus strand of CAEGAF010080768.1, from coordinate 32,123 downwards.
GTAACAATTCTTTTCTGTGAAATAAAACAATTTTGTTGTGGCCAAAAAAACCTAACACATCCTAGTGACAAAACCTTCTATACAATTTTTTTTTTTTTTTTTTTTTTTTTTTTCAAAATTGGCATGTTTCCTTTAAGTCAATTTATTATCAAAATGTCAAATTGTATCGTCAATGAAAACATAGAACAGGAAACAGAGGCTATAATTTGCACAGGGTTGTTCACGTGATGTCAACCATGTGTGAATTATACCCTGTTTGATGTTGGATGATAATTCATTTAAAAAAATGTGATGATTCTCAATCTGCAAAAAACATAGAAACATGGATCCAACCCACCTTATATTCGAAGGTTATGCTACCGTTTTGTGGTGGGTGATGTTTTTGAGGCAGTCTTTAGGATCAGTAATACCAACTTAGCATCATGTAAATGCCACAGTCTTTCTGAGTTTTGCTGACCACCATGCACATCCCTTTCTGGCCAAAATGTATTTGTCTTCTGATGGCTACGTCTAATGGCTTAAATCATGTTGAACAAGTTGCTTAAATTTTACAATAAAGTCACTCAAATGACCTCCAACAGCACTAATGGGGTATACCTAATAAAGTGGCCAGTGACTATATCTAGAAGAGTCCCTCTGACTTGCTACAGTACCAAAATGTGCATATCTCTACTGTTTTGCAGCAACCTAATATAATCATTTACAGCAACTCTTGAAACACTTCAGAGTACCTGACTATTAATTTGCATTTCATGGTGTGAGTAGCGCTGCATTGTTCTTCGAGGAAATAATGCCTGCTGTTAGAAACCCTTCTATACGACTACCGGATCGGAGCTGAAATGAGTAATACCAGGGTCAAGAGAATTAAAACAATATAATGGGATGTTGTTTGCTTTTGTTATTTTTACGTTGGCAAGGAAGCAGCACAGGCAACTATGCTGTAAATCTCAAATTAAATGTTTTACTACTACAAAGAACTTACTTCAGTGAGAATTTTTAATACGCTTTTTTATTTTTACCTCTTGTAATCCTTCTGCTACCTATATACAGCAAATCCTATGTAATTCTCACCCTCACTTGGGGTTTGGTTGTGCATTTGTTAGTAGTTTAAGTGTGTTTTCACACAGTCCGGTAGTATCAGTTTAATTGGAGACCAAAATTACAACATTTGCTACATTTTCAGCTGGTGTGGTTCACGTTCACACTCTACTGTGCCAAATGAACCAAACCCTTTGAAAAACTTGTTTGTATTAAAATAGGCATCAAATTACCAAACCCTTTGAAAAACCGGTTTGTTTTAAAATAGGCATCAAATTAATTCACTTTAAGAAATGTATGGACTATGAGGGGGTTTTGGGTCAGGCATGGTTGTCCTAAAATAACTTTACTTAGTATTGTGTAAAAAAAAAGTTTCCTAATCAAAATCTCAAGACATTTTGTGGAGAGACATTAACGGATCACATTCCCCTGACTCCTGTTTTACAATTTATTAATCTCCAATCTTATGATGAATTGTGGCTTCAGACTGAGATCTGCATATTTCCCACAGGAAAATGCTCTTATAGCATCCAAACAATGCAACAAAAAGCATTCTCTTAAAGTAAATATAATTAAACACCCAAGCTTTCAGTATTCATTCATAGTGATATTTAACTGAAAGTGGTTTTATTCAGTGAATTCAGAAGCACAGATGTTAAGATTTGATCGCTGATTTGAATGTCAGAAAAAATAAAGTCTTGGTTTTAAATAAAGTGTTGAACTTGTCTACTCTAGGACTCTGAACTTAATTAAAAATATAAAAGTCATTTCAACACTGACTGTAACTTCAAAATATTTATTTCTCCAATACAGGCTGCTAACTTAAGTGAATCAGCAAAATAAAGTAGAAAATCATGTGTAAAAGTTTAGTTCAAACAAAAAATGTTAGGCATATTTACACAGAGCTCCAACACAGTGACTCTAAATAAGGTGTTTTGTAAACATCTTTTTCCTTCCATATTCACTTGTTTTCATGGTAGAAAAACGATTCGTTATTACTACACTGTAGATTTTCTTATATTAAAAACTGAAACCCATACATGAGTAGGTGGATAAGGTGCTACTGAAAACAGTTAAATGTTTGTGCCAAAGGTTTGGTCATGTTAAAGAGGAATATCAACAACAACAAAGCTAACATATTTTTTTTATTTTTTTGGCTTAGCACGGATGTAAGTACCCAGTCCACCCAGCCACTGCACTGTTTCATAACTGGGTCTTCCACTGTCTGCTTGGTTCTGATCTTACTTACTTTGTTTTGTTTTTGTTTAGATATTTCACGTTTTTATCTATAAAATCAAGGTCAAGTAATTTTAATCAGATAACTTTTCCCACCAGGGTTGGAAGAACAAGATCTCTTCTTTACAAAACCAGCAAATATATAACAGGCCTGGCTAAAAACTAGAACTTCTTTTGGCTTTAAGTTTCAGCATGGAGCTGAGAAAAATTGCTTATTTAACAAAAAAAAAAGGTTTTAGCATTTAGTATTACTGTGGAGCAATAACTTTCCTAAAAAAGGTTTCTAACGTTAATCAACCCTCTACATGAAATTTGTTATGATACAACCACTATGTTGCTTTGCTAATATTTTTCATTTGAAATCTACAAATATTTTTTTCTAGAAACCTTGCAAAGGTTTTCCATTTGAGCTGCCGCCTTGAATATCCTGGTGTTCAGCATTGACTCCTGAAAACGTTTTCACTTGTCGACTGCTGTGGTTATGACACCTGGAAAAGTTTGTAACATTTCCAGGTGTAATAAGGATCACCAGCTTTTCATTGTGTGATGTTGACCTTCACACATTGTCAAGGTGAGAATCATTGAAGGATTTTATTTTATTTTGCTGCTCTAGAGTCTGAACCATTGGGTGAGCTAACATTTCCACAAAAATCAATTTAGTAAAGAACAAATTGAAGTTCTAATTTAATAATTTGACAAATAAAAATCTGTCTAGACGCTATGCGAGTGAATAAAAGCTGAGCAAATACTTTTACATGACATGAGAAACATCTGAAAGAGCGTTCCCTTCAGAAAATATAAAAATATATATTTAAAAGACCCAGGGACAGAGTTGAGTTTTCTACATAAAAGCAATTGACCAAGAATATAAATGAAAAGTCCATGGATTCACATAAAAACAAGTATTTTAATCGAGAAAACAGCCTAAAGCATGTTGTTATTTGAGAAGCATGTTGCATTAAAACCTGAAAAACATGTCAACTGGAAAGAAGTTCAAGGAGTTTTTTTCAAAATCAAGTAATCTCAAGAATGTATGATTATATTATGTAAATATTGCACAACTAAATCAAAACATATCAGAACAAATAATTTGCTAATTGATAAATTCATTTTTAAATTAATAGAGAACATTTTGTAAATGATATTCAGAATGGTTCAATAATTTATCCTTTTTTTAATGGCATGTGAGACAGGTATTAGTTTGCAATGAAGACTGTCTTTGGTTAGCCAAAGAAACAAAAACAAAAATGAAGCCCTGAATGCGAGCTTCTTCTTTTACTTTGCAGAAAATCCAGCATTACAGCATGATGATGAGTCAGCTCCTTTTATTTTCTCCTAGGTCCAGCAGCTGTGCAAGATTAGGACCAAAAAGAGAAAGTTCCTGCTTAACAGTCAAAATCCAAAAAAGACTGACTCTCTTCTTTTCAGAGCAGAGTGAAACAGGCAGCTGTGGCCAAGTCGAAGGAGGCCAAGCCAAACAAAAAGCAGACACTGAACAGGGGAATGTTTGTCTATGCCAGCTACAGTCCTCTAAACTCCGCAGGGAGAGCTGCTACATTTGAGTGAATCCCGGACCTGCAACATAACCGACTTCATGTCAAATGAACAGCTGAGAGCCTTTCTAGTTTCTTCCTATTCGAGGCCATTTTGTCTCACAATGATTGGTCTCAGCATTCATTAAAGTTAAATAATGATGTCTTCCAGCTTCATAAATTTGCTTTTGCTGTCAAATTCAGCTTCTAAGACACTTGATTGAAATCTGGAGCAAGCTGATCAAACCAATCAGTCAACAAGATTAAAATATGGCACTCAGTTGCCAGCTGTAGGGGCTTAACAGACTCCACTGCTCTGCGCCAAAAACATATTTCTGCTGGAACAAAAATAAAAAAAGATGTTTGATAACCAAGCAGTCAGTTCTGGAAGCTCAGACTAATAGAGGTAAACAGAAAATCCCAGATCTGTTTATCAAAACAGATATTTATAGGATTTGAACAGCAAACCGTTCCTTTTACATAAAGCGTTTAAAGTAGACAAACTAGGCTGAATTAAATACCAATATGTAATACATACTTTGGCTCAAAGTTTCACAGTGAAAGCAATGCATAAATATTTTACAGTGTTGATTACCTGAGTGTTTCAGTGGCTTAGGAAGATATGCAGCTTTATTTAAATAGCAGTCCAGCATCACATTCCTTCAACATACAAAGTTTGATCATCATCTTAAGAAGGATGCCTTCAGTGTTGAAAAATGTTGCTGCATGAGCGCCACAGGTCTCTCACTTGTTTTACACTCACTGCTTCTCCACTAACCATAAAACGAGCCAAACTGAACGGAAACATGCCAATTTAGAAAAAAAACACGTTTTGTTAGGTTTTTGGCACGACGAGGTGGATTTTCAGTCGGATCGAAACACATTTTCTACGTCACACGAGTCACATGATCAAGAGCCGGATGTTACTACTGGCAGAAACCAAGAAAAAGACGACAGGAAGTGGTGGGATGATGATGGTTTGTTTTTGTTTTTTTCTGATAATGTGCAGCTGGCTTCATCAGAGCTCTCACAGCATCACACAGTTCATAAAAAGTTGACTCATTCAAACGTGTTGAATCCCCGGAAACGCTCCCAAGTATAGGGAGGCTGTCGCTCTGAATATGACGCCGACATCTCCTCTGATTGGCTGACAGATGATGAGCGCAAATGCCATGATTGAAATATGAATATACGTTTAACTGTTTACATTCATGTCTTCATGTTTTTTTATTAACTTTTTGAATTAAAATGCTTATTCAGTTTTTTTTATTTAATTTTCTTCATAGGTCTGAAGACTGAGAATTTTAATTTTTTTTTTTTTTTTTTTTTTTTTTTTTTCAAAAATAGAATATTGACAAAAGATTTGCACACATTTGTAATGGAAACGCATCTACTGCTGCAGAACCAGTGCAACAGAGACTAAAATATCACAGCAATGACTCAAAAGTCAGGCTGCACCAAACCCAACACACCACCCTGTTCCCATTGCAGTTGACAGTCATTTTCCACCTTAACTACTGAAACGCCCTCCTAACTGGTTGCTGAGTCCTTGCTGTGAAACCTCTGCAGATGGTCCAGAATGCTGTGGCTTGTCTAGCCCTGTTACTGGCCTATACAACTCACATAGTTTTTCCCTTTATTGGGAACAACAAGTAGAATAAACTCCAGCCCGGACCAGATCTCTTGGTCCAGTTCCAATAAATAGAGACAGTTTCACCAGAGGAAAAAAATGAAATGGGTTGAATCCTCTCATCTGATAATTAAATTCATACCCTAATGCCATTTATGCAGGCCTGAGGGGGGCTGAAGGGACCAGGGGGGATTCCCACACTCTACTGGTTACCCATATATTTATTGCTACACAGTCACATGATCTTTCACCAAGGTGTCATTTCATTTTAACACTCCATCTTGGTGCTTGAACAGAATATATTATGCTAAATTTACATTTTGTACATTTTTATACATTCATTTTAGTCTCTTGAAAAAAACGATCACTCAGCCGTTTTTAAGTTATTGTTTTTTGGTGTATGGAAAATTAGCCATTTCAAAAACCTCTAGGATGTAACACCACAAATCATCAGGCACTGTCTGTTACATAGCAACCCCAACAAAACCCAGCCCGTTAACCAGCAACCCAAGTTGAGCTCCAGTACATTTGATCAGCTGGTTTTACTGCTGCATGTGTTGTACAATGGCTGCTAGAAAAGACAAGTGTTTTGTGGTTGATTTTCCATCCAGACACCACATGCATTATTTCTGGTTGCACGGGAGGCTCTACTTCTGCTTTTCAAAAATGTATGGTTGCATAATTTGTAGCCATTTTCACATATGAGAATAAATGTTAAGTGTGGCTCATGGCTAGCAGCTTATTTAGATTAAAAGTGACAAGATACCCTAAAGCAGCTCATTCTGAAAGAACTAAGCAGACAATCTGGGACAATCTTATTTTCCAAATATAAATCTGTGCAAAAAATATAATGAACATGTTTTGTATAGGCCATAAACCTAAATTAACCTGTTCAAAGAAGCATTATAGATCACCTTTAAACTCGTCTTTATATGATAATTCAGGTTTGACCTTTGAAAAGTAAATTTTTTTAAATGTATTTTTGAGATGTATTTGATTCAGTTTAGATGCTAGAATAGACTTTTATATATAATAGTGCAAGTCAAAATATTCATCATTCCTTTTCTACCAGCTGTAAAGTTAACCACAAAGTTGTCTTGATGTAATTTTTGAATCACTGTTTTCATTATCTTGGTTTTTTCTAACAACTTCTTCTTCACCTTTTGCAATGATTCATATCAAACATGACAGAATAAAGAGGGATGATCATTGATGGGGAAACTTATTAAATACTTTGCAGTTAATATTTGTGCTTTTACTGGGGTTTTTTCAATGCATGTCAGGCAACCAGGTAATTCTACACTAAACATAGGAGAAATTGTAAAACAGGTCTTTGTGTTTGTGTGGGGTGTGGCTGTTCTCTCACCAGGTTGAGGCCACAGCTCTAAGTGACCCTGAACTACTTTAAAAAATGGACTTTTAACAATGAACGCATGAAACTGCACGGATCTGCATGACAAGACTCAACCTCGGGTTAGGGAGGAGAAAGAAAGTTTCTTGTTTTCTTTCAGTCTGTGTGTAATTTGATCCTTGACCTTTAACAATCGGTTCAGTTTTCTTTTTCACCAAAAAGTTGAACTTCAGATCATGTTGCACCACCTGACAAACATGTTTGCTGTGAAACACAAGCACATTTCCACTGCCACAACAGGTTCGGCTTTTCTTCCTCCACTTTTATAGGTCTTCAGAAGCGTCCTTTTAATATCTGGGTCAGTGTTTCAATGGGTGCTGCAGGCTACATTCATGATCAGTACTCTTAATGGAGCCAAGTTCTGAATAACAGAGGTTCTGCAGAACAGTGTTTTATGGATTCAACTAAATACTTCAGAAAGGAGACACATTTATCATTTAGAGTTTTGCCCTCAAGCTGAGCAGGAGACACTAACTGCGTCAAAAAAAGGCATGTGAACAGTAATAGTTGTTTTTGTAATGAATAGGTAGGTGGTTAATAAGAATGTTTCCCTTTTAGCTTGTCACGTACAGTCATATCGAAAACATTACTGAAATGTTCATTTATTTTAGTACGTCAATTAAATGACTCAAACACATTATATAGATTAAATACAGACTGATTTTTTTTTCAAGCGCTTGTTTCTGGTAACAATGATGACTGTCCGCTTAAGCATGATATTTTAAATTATAACATTACACTTTAAAGCAGAATTGTGAGCTTGATAAAAAGCTAATTGAAAACCTGCTTAAAGGTTGGTTTTCTTAAAAAGTAGTTTTAATAAAAAGGAGCCGCTTATTCTAATTCACTGAACATCAATCAATCTATCAAATTTGTTTGTATAGCACATTTCAGCTACAAGGCAGTTTAAAGTGCTTTACATCATAAAAACACAAAAATAAAAAGTCTTAAAATCATCATACAGTCACCAATTCAGAAACCAGGGATAAATGTTACATTTTAATGAGTACCAAAATCATCAATGGACATTAAATATGTTGCTCAATGTTCAATTTACTATGGTTCAAAAGCAATTCTACACAGGTGGGTTTTCGATGTTTCAGCTATTTTGCAGTTTTCTGGAAGTTTGTTCCAGATTTTCTGAATCCTGGTTCTGGTTGTGAGGATGCAGTGTAGACCAGAATATGACTTTATAACATTTCTCTGACTCGTTAGAAAGGAAACTCTTGGCACAATTAATTTAAACCAAATAATTTTTTTCTTCTTGAGAGTTGGCAAAAGACTAGAGCACAGCTTTACCTTGAACTAGGAAAATTATAGAAACAGAGAGATAGAATGGTATGCAGATCAAATAGTATTCATGTGATAGAATGGCCCAGTCAGAGTCCAGACTTTAATTGACCTGGGAATATGTCCCATGACTTTCCAATCTGACTGAGTTTGACGCAATTTTTAACAAAAGAATAAGCAAAATCTTCAGTTTTTAGATGTACAAACATATTTCAAAAGAATGCTTCTATTTTGCCACACTGTTCAGATTTTTATTTGTTAAAAACTTTTTTAAAACTATGTCTTCCATGCAATGCACAACATTGTGTTCATCTAACACATATAATTCTACTATTATACATTAAAGTTTATGGTTGTAATGTGGCAAAAAGTGAAGAAGCTCAGAGTATGTGAATACTTTAGCAAGGCGCTATGAACTTATGCATATTTAAATGTTTTGTGTCTGTTTAGGTTAGGACACTTTTTTTAAAGAGAGAAATGGAGTGTAATGGCAAGAGGCCATTAATTCCACCCCCTATCCCTACAACACACACACACACCTAAACACACGCACACACACAGCCAAGCCCCTTTCTCTCACCAAAACACACAAACAAACTCTCCTCACTTTATTTGCGCCAACTATGCTTGACCTACTTTGGGAACCTTTCAAGCTGAACAATTAGCATTTTTGCAAAGTGTCTTCCTCTATATTATCCTTTCCATGAAGGAACGGGACAAACAGTAGGCTTAATTATACAGGCTTGGCGCAAACATTTGGGTGAGTTCTTGTACAACATGAATGATGAAGGCATGCCTTGTTCAATGAGTCAAGTGTATCAGGCCCAAACTCCATTTTGACTTAACGTCTCAACGATACGCCGAGACAGTTTTTCACAGCACACAATAAATCAATCTAATTGTTCAAAGCTCTAATTTGCTACAATGAAAACCAATTCTTCGCTCTGTGTGACTGATAAACAAAATCTTACAAGCCACATGAGTGCAGAGCTCTTGTGAGAAAACTCAGACTTCCTGCATGGTAGGTAAACAAAAGACAGCCATTGAACAACACAGATTCACACTGAAGCTTGCTATAAAACCACGGCATTCATCAGCAAACAGAAGCACGCACTATGCTTTGTTGCAGCCCTCGTATTCAGTTCCCACCTCCTGTATGCAGTTTGTTAATAACCTCGACAACATAAGGGAATGCCAGCAGTAGGTAACAGAGCGAGGATCCCAGTTGCAAGCCAGGACTTAGAGGATTTCTGGCCCTCTGTCGCCAGCCTGTGAGTCTGGAAGAAGTTCAGCTAAGGACAGGATAAGTTTTCAAATTAAAGCAGCGTTGCCTCTTGTAAAGTATCACACTTTTATTAGTGTTAAGTTTGGCTTAGAAAGTGAGCTGTTCCTGTTGTTGGCAGCAGTGTTGTGCACTTGTGCATAAGTGTGGGGGAAGCTGTGGAGATGTTTTAAGACGCCTTATTCAGATTTACAACAAAAGCATCTGGTTATTGTATCATCCATTAAAAAAATAATACATTGTTTCCATAACCATAGCTCTTACAAAACATTTTGATCTGAAAAACATAATGGGATCATAAATCTCATGTAATGAATCAAAAATCAAAAGTGGAAGTGTGCAAAGGAGGCTCACCAGAAGCACAAACCCCACATAACTTATGTCAGATAAATAAATCACTAATTTAAGCTCAGCCTTGCTTCTCTTAAATTAATATTTGTAGGGGTTGTCATTGTCCCCTCCCCCATCCTGGCTGCCCCAGTGGAAACTTTAATAAACCCACTTTAAACTGTAATTAGGCCATCAATCACTTTATGATATGTTTTATTGGGTGTGAAATCTGTTTACTAAATTGATTGCCACTTTATCATCTGACTCGGTGTCAAATTTGCACCTGTTAGACTTTGCACCCTATGAAAGTAAGTTCATTATTTATTGGATGGTTTAAAACACAATCGCTTAAAGTAAATAAATAAAACTACCAACGTGTTTCTGCCTGTTTTAATTTGGCATATTAACAGTTACTGTGGGCTGACATTTTACAGCAACAAGCAAAAAAATTATAATTAATCTCATAAAGACACTAGTCAATGTGTTTGGAAGTGTTTATTCAACATATAAAGAATCAGAACAAAATAGTTATGAACGTTTTCCCCCACTTTGTTCACTCAGAAACTGCTTAAATCTTTCTGGGGGGTTTCAGGTAGAGCACCATACAGAAAACTGTAAGCATCTAAAAATGACCACAGTTTAGCAGGTCAGTTGTTAACTGTTCTACTAGTTCTACTAATTATAATAGTGGTTAAAAAAAGAAATAGCTTTTAAACGAGAAGTATTCAGTATTTTCTAGGCACAAAGTGACATTTTATGCAGAGTCAAGTGACAATGTTACCTCCAGTTGTTATAAAAAATACTATGAAATAAAACTCTATCAAGTGCTCAATAGCGTTTTGACCAGTAGTTCACTGAGAAGTAGCTGGTGTTGCGCTTAGCAGATGTGCAGATTCACCAGGTGTTTGCTAATTGCTGCTGCCACTAGTCTGGAGGGTCTGGGTGGGGAAGTCAGAGGGGAAGGATGTTCTGGAGGCAGAAGCTTGACATGGATTCTGCAGCTCCAAGGAAGAGCTTCATGCATAGGAACAATCTGCTGTAGAGGTCTGTATTACAGCAAATTTTTATATTTATATTATATATTTATGCTATATTTTGTTATAATTTGCTCCATGGAAGAAGATTGTTTACCTAATTGAACTTGTAGTGCTGCAGGTACACAGAAGACTATATTATATACTATTTTATGGTGAAACAAAGGTGTAACACCAAGATGTGCAACCCCGTTGGAATAAAAAAGGAAATTTTCACGTTGCTGGGGAACAAAGAGAGTCAGCTGGTGGGGCTATCATGATATCACCCGGTGAATTTGCAGAGATAAAAAGCTTTTGGATCTGGTGCAGCACTGTGCAGCAGTGAAAATCCACCTAAAACTCACCACTATTCTTCTCTTTCACTGAGGCTTCTCAGCTCTGCTTCAGCCAAAGACACAAACAGTCTGGACATCAAGCATGACCTTAACCTGTTTGCTTAGTTATCAGGTGCAAAAATCATGCACAACACTCCAATTTATTCCTGAAAATTCCGATTTATGACATTAGTGTCACAAATAAGCTTACATTTTTCTTTGCTCAAGTTATTTCGAAGCATAATATTTTATTTAAGCAGACAAACCCTGAGCAGCTGAGAAAGCACAGCTCTATAGATGAAATTTTATCGTTTAGGCCTAGTTGTAGTATTCAGAAAACCATACACACTAGGGGATAAGCTGAAGGGTTTTATGTATTCATCTTCTTTAATGCAGATTGTTTAATGAATTTTAAAAGAAGTACAAAAGTCCAACACCTCCTCTTGCAATAAAAACAAGATAAAGGTCTGTTTTCCTTTTAAAATGACAATAAAAGTCTGGAAGCTGAACAAGATCTTTACTCTAAATAAAGGAAGCTACTTTATTGAGTTACTTTTATCAGTGCATTTTTCGCAGCTGGACACAGTGACTAATGAGTTAAAAGCATTTATTGATCAATCTACCATATTTACTTATGTGCACAATTTTAGTTGGAGTGTCTGAAATGACACAATTGCTGAGAAACTGTCACATCTACAATTATGCAACAACAAAATCAAAGCAAGTGACAATAAAACACTTTTTTTTTTAAAAGAAAAAAGCAACCTGACATAAAAAGAAAACACAAACCTGTGACATAAAGTTTATCTCAGGACCAGATTAGCAAATTTTAAATGATTAAATATTACACAGGAATGTGCATAATTAAAACTTAAAACAGTGAGTCTGTCATTTCTCCCACCTTCACCTAAAAAGTCGTTCCACCAAGCCAAAGATGCAGCTGCCCGTTTTAGAGTCAGGAACACATAATGCACTGGGAGCCCCTGTGCATGCCTGGTGTCGGGAATTTAATTGGATATTAGTATCCAACAGTGTCTGAATTAATCAAATCATTTCCATCCATTAATTTAGTGGAGGAACATACAATTAAAGTCTTGTTAGTGTTCTCTCAGGAGTGTGCCTTTTCATCCCTCTGCAGAACATTGAGAGTTGGCCACAGTCCAGGCGAAAGCATTTTTCCGGCTCAAATCTGATACTTCCTTGCAATGTCAAGTTGCAGAATCTGGTTTCAGGCAAAGAGCACGGAAAAATGTCAATCCGTTGTGTGGGTTGCTTTTTCAAAGGCTAGAGGACATGTTTAGATGTTTTAATTAGAAACTCTAAAACTAGAAAACGTACAGAAAGCGTCAGTTCGAATTTTACATTTTGCTGGATTATGAAATTAAAAGACGGAACGTTATCTTGGATTAATTCCACCTGATAAAACATTAATGTGTAAATTAGAGCTGTCACATGAGTAGAAACTTTTAATAGACAGGATCAGCAGGTCAAGTGCTGAAAAGTCAGATTTTTCTTTTCCTATGCTTGAAATTTATGACAACAATTTTCATTGAATGCATTAAACAGCAGAATGCTCCCTTCTGGTTTAAAAAGAAAAAAAAAACAAATGAGAAGTCATGCATCCATTTTTCATCCAAACCCGCTAATCCTTGCAGGGTCATGGAGGGCATGTGTCTGTCTCCAGAAGACGTTTGGTGAGAGATCACCAGTCCATCATGTTACACACAAACACAACAACCATGCACACATAGTGAACGTTTTGGGTTGTGGGAGGAAACTGGAATACCTGGTGAGACTCCATAACCATCTGCACAACTAAGAACAGGACAAAAACATGCAAACTCCCTGCAGAAAGAGCAAATTACTGCAACTCTATTCAGCTAAAATACCTCCATCAACTAGTTTTATGTGTTGCAGTCCAAGGACAGCCTAAATCGCTAACAAATTGTCGATGATTGTGTAAAAAAAGATTTGTGTGTTTGCCAGGGGCTAAATTTCTTCATGTGACCATTTTGAAACAATTTTACTTTTAGTTATCTCAAAATATGTGCATCCATTTGCCCAAATGTATCAAATTAGTTACACCAGTGTAATGCTTAAAATAAATTCTGATGTGCAATGAATGTGCTTGGAAAGATTTAATGTTTCAATTGGTGAGTTTTGTGTTTTTATGACGTAAAGCACTTTGAACTGCCTTGTTGCTGAAATGTACAATTGCAATTTGATTTAATTTTATAAATTAATCCAAATAATAAAATTATGCAAACCCAACTAATACAAAATGGCAATTTATATTGCTTTTTTTGGTTTTAGGTAATTACCACCGTCAGCATATAAAGAGCAATAGCTGTGCTTTTTAATGGCTGTAGAAGCTTAAAAGAAAAGACCACAGCTGGACGCATCTCCTAAATTTCTAAACTGACCAAATCTAAATTTTTATATGTGAGGTAACACTTCTGATATGGACGTAAGAAGATTAAGTCCTACAAAACAATAGTTCTGACTTTAATCTCAGAATGTTTTTCAGAACTTCTGCCAAATTCAGATTTTTTTCTTCTGAACTCAAACTTCTGATGTCAGAAAAAAGTCAGAATTTGAAAACTAAGTTTGGAATTCAGAGAAAAATGTGGAGAGTTTTGAGAGAAAAAGTTACAATTCTGACATTAAAGACAGAATTCAGAGAGAGGAGATTCTGAATTCTTGGATTTGGAGAATAAAGTCAGAATTGTGAGGAAAAAAAAGTTAGAATTCTTAGATCAAATTCCTAATTCTCAGGGGAAAAATGTTAAAATTCAGAAAAAAACAACAAATTTTGAGATTAAACTCAGAATTGTGAGAAAAAAGTCAGAAATCCCAGATTAAATTCTGAATTCTTTTTTTTCGTCAGTGGCCCAAATCCTCTTCCATAGATATGACAAGAAACTATAGTAACAATAAGCTAATCATTTTGCTGTTTCACTCTACCTGGAACATATCTGTATCTATCTATAGTTTCTATATGTGTTTTATATTTGCATTGTATTAAAGTATGTGTATTTTTCTCCCTTTGTGGGCTCCTGCCTCCCCGCCTCGCTGCCATGTGGCCCACCACTTCCTGTCATCCTGTATGACATTAGGTCTAAGCTGGATCTCATTAGGACCAAGGTGGCAGTGATCCCGTCAACATCGCTTTGGCTCCTGCCATATGGGTTGCCTCCAAGGCAACGGGGCTGTATCAGTCTCCGCAGAGCTGCAAGCCTTGTTATAGCACATGCACAAACACACACAGACGGAGTATCTACTCTTTAGACAAGTGTGCACAGCTCATATAAAGCAGAATAAACACGTCAAACCCAGAGGATAGAAAAATCATGATAAGGTGAAATGCAGTATAAATAAACTCAAACACAGATACGTCTGAGCAGGCACAGAGCTCACTGCACCAGAGCCACAAGTATTTGATAAGGAGCCTCGTAATTAAATGGATAATCAATCTGCTAAAGATTTTCAACACTAAGAATAAATCTAACCAGGTGAACTTGCACTGTTTGGAAAAGCACTCAACTCCTTAAACTTAAATTTTTCCTCATAACCCCAAAGTTCAAAGCTGTTTTTTTTAAAGATTTCACATGTCAAACCAACACAAGGAAGCCCAAAGTTGTAAAGTGAAAGGAAGTTCAACTGGGGGCTTGCGTAGTCTTTAGGCGAAAACCTGGTTACACCCCGAACCAGCCCATCGCACAGCAACACAGAGACACACAGAGACACACAAACAACACATTCATACCTGAAGGCAGTTTACACACCAATTAACCAAACAGTCATGTATTCGGACTGGAGGAAGCCAGAGTACCCAGAGAGAACCGGCCCATTATGTATGCTCTCTACAAATTTGTCCATTAATATGTATTTTCCAGCTACATAGTTCTATTTTGTACCACAATCAAATAACTATGTTGACTTCAGCTGTTGTAAAACTGCCTCATATCTCAAATATAACTTAAAAGAAAATTGACTTCGCAATTCAACATCGTGAAATTGGACCTGTCTGTTTAACAAACTCCTGCTCTTTCTGAAACTCTGCCTTCAGAAAGTCATCACAACATGGCTCCTGTATTAACCCTTTACAGTTTTTACCAGCATTACACGGAGCAGTATTATACTAAGTATGGAAGCACAACACAGAGTATTCATCTTTTTTCAACCACTAATTTTACTTCTAACTTCACTGCTTGTTTGATTTTAATTGTTTATTTTAATTTGTTTTAAACAAACCTGCTATGTTTCAGATCTAAATTATTTATAGCTCCATTTTCTATGCAAACTTCTTTATTTTATTAAAATATTTAGTTGTGTTAGTCGTGTACCAGTAAATAATTTTTTCTTGATCATTTTTTCTTATCAATCCTTTGTGTCCCTCAATTACTTTCAACTTGACAGTTTTGGACCTGTCACGTTCCAAACAGGACAAGCTGAATAATATATCCAGATCTATGATTGAATGGTTCAGAGTTATATGTATTATTCTAATAAGATGGCCCAGTCATTGTCCAGATTACATTAAACCACAGAAACATTAGTATTGTTTCCCTCTTTAACAATGAAACTACTTTGTTTCATCCCATTAATTAAAATCTAAAGTGAAAATATATAAATATGTTTGCAATGTATTATATTTGGCAGTTCATCCTGCTAAATCAGAACCAAAAATGATAGCAAATGACATGGAGACAACTTAAAAACTCAAAGGTACGGCCAGCAGGACAGTCAGTGAGCTCTTCAGAAGAACAAACTGAGAAGATAAATTTCCACTTCATGACTCTGTTGATTGTTTCTGTACCAAAACCAGTTATTTGTTCCACCAACACCATCTGAGCAGAGGTTCAACAGCAACTCACTGAAGATCTGCAAGTAAGCTGCAGGTATTTTATGACTATGTTTATATTTCTTTTTTCCCTCCAGCTCATAAAATCTGTGTCACTCACATGTCCTCCATAAAACAGCGATAATGTGTCCAACTTCCAGAACATAATGACCTTAAAGTTCAGCGATTTTTACTGGTATTTAATACGCATCTGTTTAAGCTTAGGGTTTTTTCATTGATGTTGTTTTGGTTTAACGGTTTCGGTTACAGCTTAAAAACATTAACACCTTAATTATGTACTTTCTTCAGATGAATCTGGTAGACCAGAACAAAACTGAACCTCAACATCTGAGTTTGATTTCTACCATATTTGCAAGCTAGCACAGATTTATTTTCCCCCAGGCCTCAACATAATCAGCTGTTTATTACACGTGTTTGGCAACAAAATCTTGTAATAGTCAGACATTTATAATTTATAATGCTTCCAACAGACGACAATAAACAGCAATTTGCATTGGAGGAGATCTCAGCTAGACGACCTGATAAGAAACCAATAAAATATGTCTATATTTATGGATTGCTTGCAGATAAGAGCAAACTTTGCCTTGGTGTTGCAGTGCAGCACGGAGAAATGATGTCATGTCTGCGACCTGAACCTTGTTGTGTAATTCCAATTCCCGCTGTGTCACAATGCAGTTTAGGTGCTTTTAGTGTTAGTGATTCCCTTTTGCAGTTCTCAAGATAAACATCACTTATGAAGCATTCAAGAGGAATACTCTGAAAGACATAAGTAAAGCTGCTCCTCAAATTTCAACCAGAGTCTCCTTCGAGACACGTTTTCTTCCTCTTACCTTGACATGCTGTCAGCGATGCAGTTCTGTCCCGAGAAGCCTTCACTCCTGGCTGACAGCGAACCCTGTGACAACCCTGGCCGAGATTTCCACGACTCCATTAACGCCGTTACAGGTGAAATTAGATTCAACAAAGGGTTGGACGGGTCTCTCATGTCATGCCGCGTGAATGACATTGTTCCTTGCGCTCCAATCTGGTAATGGAATGAGTGTCCGCCGGAATTAACTCCAACAATGGCGGAGGTGGACATGCTGTTATTCTCTTGGTAATAGCTGCCGTCATTGGACTCCTGTTTGACCCCTTTAGACAGTACGTTGTTGGAGAACAGGTCTGTCTCATAGTTCCCATTCACAGAAGAGACTGGGGGCCCTAGGATCCCGGAGAGACTGTACTCGTCGATGTTGTTCCTCAGGGATAAATATGTGGTCTCGGATGCGGGGAAGAGGCTAAGGGACGGCGACGTCTCTCCAAAGGGCTGCTGGTTCATGCAACCCTCGTTTTTGTTTGGCTCACTCTTAATCTGCGTGATCAATGGCGCACTGCTCACGTTACATTTGGAGCTGCCGAGACACATGCTCCGGAAGTCAGTTTCAGGTTCATTCTTGATGTACTTAACCATGCCCATCTGGTCCAGCCCCACGCTGAACACCTCCCCGTCTACCATCTCCACTTTAGGGAACTCAAAGTTCTTGAAATCTGTGTCTCTGGTCATCCCCTCCACGTCCGGACTGTTGGTGTCGTTTTGAACCAAACCTAGCCCACCAGCCGGGCTGGACACAGGAAACCCAACAGAGGAGGAGTTCTGGGGGCTGCTGGCAACCATTGGGCCCCCAGAGGCCGGACTGGAGATGGACAGCCTTGCTGTGTTACTGTTATTAGTAGCGGCAGTACAGCTGCCACCAGTGGGGCTGGAAACAGACGACCTAATGTTACATGTCGTGCTGCAGGATGGAGGGGATCGCACGCTGCTCATACTCTGTGGGCTGGACATGGGGGACCTCATGACATTAAGCGGACTGGTCAGCGGGGGCGAACCAACTGTGCTGGACTCTACAGGGCTACATGTGACTGAATTCCTCCTCTTGATGTTGGCTAGAGTTGCTGCGCACAAAGTCTGGCTTCCAGGGCTGCTGACAGACGAGCATAGTGGACCAAAGCATGTAGGGCTGGTTGTAGATGACACCATGTTGTTGCTGCCTCCGGGGCTTGAGATGCAGCTGGATGTCTGGGGACTGCAGGACAAGGAGGACACAAGCATGGACGCTGAGCTAACTACAGTCCCAGTGGTGCATTCCCTGGGAGTGGCACCTGGCTGTTGAAAGCCAAATGGCTTCAACTTGGGGCTCTTTTTGGAGCCGCACTGGTGCTCCTCCAGCGAGCGCCCACACACTGGGTAAGGTTTCCCTGGGCTTGAGCTGCCTCCTTGATGGCTGAAAGCAAAGTCCGCCTCTCTGGCAGCATTCATATACAGACCCATAGACTCAGCCACAGTCTTGGAAAGCTCCTTGGAGTCCATTTCCTGTTTAAGACCATGCAGGGTGTTGTTGAAGTGTGGGAGAACAAATGGCTGGCTCTGGCTGAGCTGAAGCGTTGGCTGCTCCTGCTTCTTGGTATTCTTGTCTTTGCTGTCGGCTGCCAGGCTTCCAGCACAGCAGCTGACATTGACTACGTCCATCAGGATGTCGCTGCTAGTCAGACTCGAATCCTCCGTGCTGCAGGAGTACTCCATCGTGCTCGGGGCTTCAGACCATTTATTCTCTGCGTCTTCTCCATCAAAGAAACTTTGGTATCCTTTGGTCTCCATTGCTGGCTCATTGAGTCACCTGGCAAACAAGCAAAGCACTTATTATGGATATTAGATTGCAAACTGCTTAGCTTAATTAGACCTGTCACAATAAGCAATAAATCAATTAAATGTATGATAAATTGAAACAAACACAATAATTTCCATTTGGATGATTAATAATTTTTCTTTTTTTTCTTTCTGTCAAAAACTTTAAATTGTCTTCCAGTTCCAGTGAAATGTTCATTATAGTTTAACGTTTACTGATAATTGAGAATGTGTTCTTGTAGTATTATGCCATACCACTACCTGAAAAAGGTCACAAAACCACAACATTATGGTTTTTCAGCATAACTTTTGGGACAATTTATCATCCAGCAAAAAATAGGCCCAATGAAACAACCAAAGTGGATTATACTGTATTTTTTTTTGTCAGACCAAGAGAAGTTTTAAAACAGTAGCATAACAGGTTATTATTCCTGTTTTATTGATATTTCATACAATTTTCCCAATGCTGTTGTATTTGTGTTTTTTTTTAAATGTCACTTTGCTTCAATGAAAATGTAATGTGTAGTCTATTAGTTTTATAACAATGTTAATTTATTTGCTTTCTCCTCAAAAAGAATAAATACTAGAATTTCTTTAAAAAAAGAAGAAACACTTGAAACTGCCCAGGTACCACTAAGAGTTACCATCACTCAATAACCTTATTTCTCTTTCCCTCCAATTAATACTCTGGTTTTAAATAAACATTGAGCAAATCAGAAAATTATCCACTTTAAACATTATTTTAAAAAAATGTCAAGGCATCTTGACATAAAATACATTTAGAGTTAAAAACAAATATGGACAATAAACTGTTTTTGCATAAGAATGGCATTCTGAATGTAATTTTAAAAAATGTTTTGAAAATGACAGATACAAGTATGTGCATTAAACAAAAGCTGCACAAGGTAACTAAAATATCATTATACAAACTGACATGAAGATCATGTTGAACTACAGAGTCCATAAAACCAGGGATTTGTGATGATATAGTCTTAGGAAAAAAAGCACATGAAATCCTTAGAAAATTAATGCCTGATTTTTCTTTTTATTTCTTAAAATGTGTCCCTAGAGCAACATAAACAAAGAAATAAGACTTCTTCTGTACAAATCTGGATCATATTTTCTCTTTCTATAAGTCGTCTTGTCGCTGAACTTCGACAATGTGCAACCTGACAGCTGCACGAAAAAAGCGCAAACTGAGGGTTAATTTATATCCGTGACGTTGTCAGTTTCCCACCTCATCTGCGCCCCTATTGGACGGCTCAGTCTAAAATCCGTCAGCTTCATCAGGTCGCGCAGTGATTGGACCGAACGCTGTCACTCAATAGTTCCTGCTCCGGAGACCACAACATTGCTGCGACACAACTTCAGCTGTAGTTTGCAGGCACCAGGGCATCAATATGACGTTTGAATAAAACAATCTAACAGTTAAAATCAACGCATTTGCAATCATAGCACATCACTGTGTGATCTATATTTCTTGCAGGCTGCCATGCACTCATTAGATCACAGCAAGAAGGAAAATTTGACTGAATTAAACTTGCTTCGACTTAATGCAAAAATATTCAATTGCATTCATTTTCACTTTTGATAACTGTTGTACCCAGTTCGCTGGCGCCCAGATATCAAAATGCGAAGACTAAAACATACTTCATATTGAATAATCCTGTTTATGGTCCGCGGCGGAAACTCTGCCTCTGGGACTTTCTGCACATCTCTCCATTTTGACGGTGCGCAGAAATTATAAAGCACAAGGAATACAGGCAATTTTCTAATTTGTTTTGTTGTTGCAATTGTGAAGTTACTTCTGCGATTTTTGCTACTTCATGAATGAAACAAAATATTTGAGCAGACGGGGGGAAAATATGAATGATTTAAATAATATTTTTGCTATTTCCAACAATCTCCAAACACATCAATTCATACATTTGAAATTTATTTCAAAATACCACTTCGCTGCTCATGTCTAAAAGATTAAGCAGAGTGCATAAACTTCTCGGAGAGTTTTAATATGGAGCAGACGGAAAACTGGCTGCCCCGGATGAAAGTTATTACATTTCTCTGACAGGGAAATCCGACCTGGGATGCGAGTGTTTAAACATCCGACTACACAGCGTGTTCTCTTAAATTATCATCCAAAAGCAGCGCCAAATTAAAATGCACACTGAGAAACGCGGAGCTCCGTCCGTCCTTACCTTAATTACGACATTCAGAGTTGTCAGGTGGCTGTGTTGCTGGGCAGCGGTAATCCAGAAGACAGGGGAGGAAAGACGCGCACCGCAAAGTGAATAAATATCAACAAACGCGCTCTAACTACTCTTCCTGACACATCGCTGTCAGTTTGACAGCTAAACGCGCACCGTAAAAGTCTACTGCGTATTATCTCTAGTAATCCTCAACAACGAGCCGCTGCTCCTGACAAGACGAGCCTCAGCGATGGGTCGGGCGACAGCGGCGCATAATCTCACATTATGGCTGTAATTTCGCAGATTAACGAATCTGGGGGCCTGCATTTTTTTTTTTTTTTTTTTTTTTTTTTTAAGAGGAGTAATAAAAAAAAACAAAACGCAGGAGTCGGTTGGACTTGCAGTCAGAGCGACGTCATTCTGTGCACATGGACCCTCCTACTGCAACGAGTGCAACATAAACTCCGAGGAGCAAGAGGGGGGGGAGGAGGAGGGAGGGAGGGAGGGGCTCCGAGCGCAGGTACACCGAGCTGTCTGGAAATAGGGCACCGCTCTCAGATCAGAAAAAAAACCTCCTTTTCATTACTGATCTGTTTGATTTCACTTCAACATGACCTCCAAGATTCTCTTCTGCTTCCCATTCTGTCTCATTTAGACATCACAACATGAAATGTTGCCATATTTCTTCTTTTGTTGTTTCTCCGTTTCCCCAGCTTTAAAATAGATTTCCTTGCAGATGCAGAGGAGGTGAGTCGAGAGCTGCACTTAGCAATTAACACCCAGTTTATGCGACCTACAAGTACAGAGAGAGAAGACATCCAGCTCATGTGATGCTTTAGTTGCTGTCTCCACTAGGTGGCGCAACATTTCTATTGCAGTTCAGGAATCTGGTAATCAGGAGTTAAAGCAGCTGATGTCAAAATTAAGACACAATACCCAGACTCATGATTAATGACCAATAGGTAGAGGCACACTGATAAGTAAATATTTAAGTGATGATAAATATGTAACATTTTAGATAACTTCAAAACCTCACATGTAAGAACAGAGGCTCACAATAGCAATTTCCGTATGATAACCTTGAAATGATGAATGAACTAAATTAATATCAATCATTAAATTAATCAATCATTTAAAAAATAGATTTCATACTTAGAGCATCTTAAAGCAATGTACAAAATTATAAACAATAAATACACAAGATAAAAACTAACAATGCATTCCTCACAGTCAACATTAAAAAACACAAACATGTATGGAGTCAGCAGAGACAAACTAGTTCAGGAAATGCAGTTAAAATAATTAAAAATAAATGTTATAATATTTTATAATGTACTTTACAAAATGTGCATTTTTACAATAGTACTTAATTAATATGCACTGTCCCATTCAAATAAAATCAATAAAATTCATAGTTTTAATGTAAATATTTTCTTTGAGCAGAATATACCTTTTTGTTCAGTAGTAGTTCCTCATGGTTTGCAAACTCTCTAATAAGTTCAATTAATAGCAGGGTAAGTTTCAATAAGTGCAAAAAAAAAACAATAGAACTTTACAGTGCTTTCCAGAGCTCAAAAGTTGCTTTCATTACGTTACCAGATTCCTTCTATAGATTGGTACCTTTTAAGTTCTATGGAAATTCAAGGAATGTAGATGGTGAGTTCTGGAAAGTATATGTGCAAATGAAAGATCTGTACATATTTTGTTTCTTTTATTTAACCTTCTCTACGCTCATGCCAAGTTCCTGTCTGCATTTTGGTCCTGCATCAACCAAGAATTACATGACAATAAGTGGTTCTTAGCTAATTTCTTGCAATTTGTGGACACAATGCTTATTTATTTTGTGTATTTGAGAGTCTTATTGTGCCTGAATGATTAATAGGTCAAAGTTAATGGACTTAACAAAAAGAAAAAATGAATAAAGCTCCTAAAATGGTTGGATAAAGCAACAAAATATATCTGAATTGAAATATATCAAAGAGAATCAAACTACAAAAAGAATCAATGTTTATTTAAATTCCAGCAGTGTCATAATGGATTAAAATACAATTTTATGGAGGTACTTTTGCACCAGGAATACCTCCAAAAATATCTCCATTAAATTCAACCTGGTTTGATCAAAATCAATAGTCTAGATAGTAAGTTGTGACTTAGTTGAGATAAGATCCTTAAAACTCACTGATAATGTCGACTAGTGCATTATTGGGAAAAAAAGCACAAAAAAAAACATTGTGTCTGTGCTTTTCCAAAACGTTCTTCTGATTTAGTTATTCAGATGAAATCATTATTTACATTTTACTGCCTATATCTCATGGCACCATCATGAGTGTAGGCTTTGGTTTCACTCCAGCAGCGGCCCAATAATCAGTTTAATCTCTGGAGTTGTCAGTCACATTCAGCCGCTGTTTCATGTGGCTGCACCACAGCCTGCAAGTTGGACTTAGGTTGGGAGAGTTGATTTCTATAGATTAGCTTCCACATTCCTCTTCACAGCTTATCTGGATGCTCCATAGTAACCTTTAGCTGTTCCCAAAGCAAGGAAGCATTGATCAGTCAGACTAGTCAAAGATAACAGCCTGCTAATTGTGATTGTTGCTATGACCTACCTGTTAATGATCCATGAATAAGAAATTGATTTGGAAAATTAAAACAGATTTTTCTCTTATATTTTGCCACCTTGTTGAGTTCTCTGTCAGGATCCTGGTGGATTGATCAGGTTTTTGTGTGCGTGTGTGAGATCTCTCCTAAACAGAAGATTTTTTACTGGAGATCCTCCATATCACTTGTTTGGCGTATTTAGCAATAAACTGTTTACATTATTGCGGAGGAGTTTTTTCTCCACTCTTCCTTGCAGAATTGTTTTAAATCAGTCATATTGGTGGGATTTTGAACACTAATGTTCTGTTTGAGGAACTTGAAAAACCACATGAATTAGTCCATACATCCATACGTTTTTTTTCCAACTTGGTGGTATGTTTTGGACTATCGTCCTGCTGTAAAATACTTAGCAGACTTTAGCTTTAGCTTTAAAAAGGTCCTGAAGTTGGTCTGGTCATACTGACAAATGCTCAGTTGAAAGGAAGAAAGTAAAGACTTCCTAAGAGTTCTGCATCCAAGTTCTTGTAAGGTATAAAATGTCATGTGGAGTATCTACTTAAGGTCTCAAACTGGTGGCCAGACATTCTCATTCAGAAAATAATCCATGGATTCATTAATACAAAGGCAATAGTAGCTTCGTTTTCATGAACTATATAATTATGCAAATTGGAATTACAAAAATATAGCTTAATGGAAACATGCAAATTAAAAAAAATTCATGTCTTTTGGTGCTAAGACGAAGTCATTTTTTGCATCACACGAATTGTGATCAGCATCTGGATGTTACTACTGGTGAAAACGACAAAAGAAGACAACAGGAAGTGGTTGGTGGATGATGGCACGGCATGTTTTTCAATGACTTATCGCATGAACAAACATATTCACCTGCGATTTTAATTGAGTTTCATATTTAATGGAAATGAGAAGAAATGTGGGGGGGGGTTTGCATCAGTTGAATATCGGCAGATTTGAATATGCAAGAGCAGAGGAGTGTATTTTACTCAAGGTGCCAAGAAGAAGAACAAAGACATAAAAAAATACCACACAAGAATAGTGCCAAACTCATGGGAAGTCCTTATAGGTCCCTGCCAAGGTTGCATTTGTACATCAAGGTTGTCAAACACACTAAAAACTTTCTGCCCAGTTGAAGTGTAAATAACCAGCTGAAAGAAACCAGGACTGCAAGAACAGAATCACATGACCTCTGACTTGACCTGAGGTAAATCCTGCAGTGCTTTAGATGTTGCTGTTGGAGTAACTTTGGTATGCCGGACACCTGTGGGAAAGTTCAGTGCTGTTTGATGTTTCCTCCATTTACTGATCATGATTCTTACTGGATGTCACTGGAGTCTCGACGTTTTAGAAATTACTTCCTGCACTTTTCAAATTCCAAAATATTTGAATTGGAAAAAAGGACAGTTTCTCATGTCTTCGTGGATTTCTTTGTATCTGAGCATATTGTGTTGATTTATAAGATCTTTGTGCCTACTTCATGATGATAGACAGGTACTACCTTAATAGAGTCTGGAAGTAATCAGACACAGGCATGGCTACTGGAAATGAACCAAAACATAAAATTATTTATAGGTAACTGAATTAAAAAAATGTTTTTCTTTTGTTTTATGGATGCTTGGCTTGAATGACTTTTTTCCTTCAATAACAAAATAATATGCAGATTTATTTCTAGTTTCAAGTTGAAATAAGATAAAAACTAAATTACATGTAACTTTTCATTAAGTCAGAAATTCCTTAATATTGATGAGAAAAATACTTGATTATTTCACTTATAGGAACATATCTTGCTTTAAGTTAAGTAATTTGGCAATGGAACTAGTACTGTTTCCATCAATATTAAGTAATTTTTGACTTAAAAATAGTTTATATAGCTTGCTGAAAAGTTACATATAAGTTAGTTTTGTCTTATTTCAAGTGTACTAAGATATTTGCATTAGAAACTTGGTAAGAAATTCTGTTTTTGCAGTGTTTAACAAGAAAGCCCAAACAGAACAAATTTGTTAGTTATTATTTCACAGTACTTTACTATAAAATAGTTCCATCTTGTGAGTCCTACACGACTCATACCAAGAGAAAACGTTGATATCTTCCATTCTTTTATTTATTCAGCAACTGTAGATCAACAGAATAAATAAAATTATCAGTGGTTTGCTGATTTATCATTACATAGCTCCCTTGAATCTCTTCAAGCTTTTAAAAGCACAGCCATTTCAGAAAACCAACTTTCAAACACTCAACAGTTTATTACAGCTTTCCTTTGGAGAGGAAGAGGGGTCCTTTCAGATGAGTGATTGCTATGATAAGAAGCAGGCTTCCACTCCACTATAGACACATGGCTGACAGCTCCAGAAGCTGAAAAGGCCAGCAGCCTACCACAGAAACGCATGGTGTGCCTCATGGGGACAGGTGAATTGGAGCGTGTTAACGCTGAAGCAAAGCACTTGTCAGCCCGGCAGAGGATCCAGTCCCCATCCTTCGTGGTAATTACAGAGGTAAATTCAATCAGCGAAGGGGGTTGTCACCAGTAACCTCCTTCAGATGCTTGCTCCTGTTCTGCTGGTTTTTTTCCCCCTTGTAATTTACTTTTTTTTAAAGTTATTCACATCTAAAGAAATGCAGTGAGTTTACGTAGTTCTGCTGCTTCTTAATCCCACTTTCACTGGTCTCCTGACGATCATGGCTCACTCAAGTCATGCGTTCCTCGTCCTGCTTTTGCGGCAGACATGTCATCGATTTAGTGCCATGCCTTGTTCTGATACAGCAGAGAAATGTGTTTAGATGTAGGATTTTTATCTTCCTTTCAATTCAGCTAGATGAGATGATTTACCCAACTAGATGCTGACCTCAAGGCATATTTTATTTTTGATCTCCTGTTACATATTTTCCAGCCAAATAGTGTGATTTTATGGTACCACGAGGAAACCATATTGCCTTCAGTTGTTATGGAAATGCTGCTTTAGACAAAGCATATGAAACTCTGAATTTTGATTAAATTTAAAAGGAAATCCTTACAAAATTCTGTCTGGATCTTATTACGCTTGCATATAGTAGATATTATAATAAATTTAGTGTTACTAATTGATCCAAAACAAGAAACAGTACAGTAAATACAAGTAGCCATTTTCAGCTACAACAGTAGATAAAGTTGTACAAAAGGATTGTAATTGTTTGTGTTTAGTGTATTTGATATCAGCTGGTTGTGTTTGATGGTATTATGGCCATTCGGGGTCTAAGCTCTCCGCTGCAGATAAAAAGCTGATTAATTAAACCCCCCAGAGACGCATTAATCAGACTCACCTGGCACTGTTCCCTGGACCTTGGTCTCAGTTCTCTGCCCCACAGCTGAACCAGAACCACACCAGACTGCTTCTCATCATCAATACACAACATTACACATCCTAATGACCCATTTTACCACATTAAATAACAGTGAAAACAGCAGGATACAGGCTGAAATATGTTGTCTGCAGATTCATATCCAGGAATCTTTTACAGTTGGAAAAAATGAAAATAATATTTTTGTTTTAATGGTAATAATTGCTTCCTTTATTCTAATTTCATTACTTTTTACAACTTTGTCATGATTTAACCACAAACCTTAATGAATTATATTTAGATTTTTTGTTTTGGCTCAACAAAAGACATAATTTTGAAGTTAAGACATAATTCTGAAGTGGACAAATGTAAAAAAAAATTTAAAGTGTTTTTGATGGACCAACACCTAAAGTAGGGTGATTTGTGTTCAGTCTTCATTAATCAGCATACTGTAGATCAATATTTCATTATATTTCAAATTGAAATTCTGTGTTTTGTGTCTATCAGCTGTGAACGTTCAGAGAATAAAATTTTTGCAAAGTTGCTCAACCTGTGATTGGATAAGGAGCTTCTGAGGAACAACTTTGAAAATCTCAGATTTTGAATTGAATTCAGACCAGAACTTTGACTGGACCATTCTAAAATAAAGATACTTGATCTAAATCATCCAGTTTTTTAAGAGCTTTCAGCATTATTGTATAAAACCACTTACAACCTCCAATAGATTTTATCTCTATGTCATGTATTCACATTGTGGGATTTCAATGTCTTTAAAACAATCATTTTATTTCCATATTTAGGTTTAAAAACAAAGAAAGATGCAATAAAGTGGGTGGATTTTTTTTTTCTTTAATTGATAATTGTATAAAATGCTACCAGAAGTCATTTAATTCCTCTAAATTTAATCATTTATGACTATTGTCTGTACGCTGCAAGCATTTGGTCAGTAAAGCTGATACTGAAAAATCCCATAAATTTGACAAAGAGACATAAAAACCATTTCTAGTTATGTTGGAGTCATTCTTTTGTGACAAATCTGCATTTGCTAACATATTTTTATTTAAATACATTACGTAGTTCTTTGTTACTTTTTGACAAATTTATTAAGAGCCACCTGTGGATCCAGTCTCCTGCTTTACATGTGTTTTCACTAAAATTCAAACCTCACTTCCAAAGTTTGACAGATATTATAAGTTTGATTTGTTTGACTGTTGGAGGCCACATTAAACAGTTTATTTATTTTTAGTAGATATGTTTTGGTTTAACGGGAAATCTAGTTTTTATTGGGTTTGTTGGACGTGAAGGCTGGCATGTAACTGAAAAATCCTGCACCTGGATGAAAAGACTGCCAATGAAGGTCAGACATGGAAAATATTCTATTGAAGTTTAGGGAGTGTTGCCATGGAGACCCATATGTTTTGACAGTGTAGGGAGGCTGCTTGTGAAAAAGAGCCCTGGGCAATATAGAGGTGTTAAGGAAAATGGATGTGATTATTTTTCATGATGACTTCCTCACATTTCACAAGAACATATTTTTCAAGGATTTTTTTTCATTCATATTAGTTTTAAGTAAACTTAAAGTTTTTAATCTCTTGCTTTTTCTGTAATTGTTACCAAATGTAATACAAACAGGAAAGCAAAGTAAAGCAAGATAATTTGCAACTTTCATAGATGAAAGCTTTTTATGAACTAATGAAGAAATAACTTTGCAGTTTGCTTTTCTCTGCTCCCTCTAAACACAATCAGACACATTCTAATGTGTAACTCTTTCAGACTGCATGTTTAATGGTTTGTTTGTAATATTACAATAACACAAAAACATGCTATTTAATAAAATCTATGCTTTAATGTGGTCACAAATACTAAGAGGAAAGTGGTGACTTTATATCAGAGCCTGACTTTATATCAGAGAGCTGTCAAGTGAATTATAAATGAATATTTCTGACTACATCTTTTGCCATTTCTCTCCTCTTCTTCCATTTTGAGCTTAAAAGCAAATGCCCAGATTGCTTTATAGACTAATGCTTTGGTACTGACACAGTGGATGTGTTTTTATCAATATGTTTGCCTTGATAATCTTAAATGTCATTTATGTCGTTGTCTGCAAATGTTCACTGAACATTCATGGCGACTTTCAGGGGACTTTCTCTCCAAGTTTAGTGTATGCTGCACAGAAGAGGATGATGGTGTCACAAATAGCTTTTGCCAAAGTGAGTAAAAAAAATTCTATACTTTTCAATAAAGATAATGCATGTGGTGTCAACTAAATCAAGTTATACTCTCTCTATTTCTTCCTCAGTCCACTAAAATCCATGGTTCACAGACGACTCCATGGAAAGGCTCATTAGACAGAAATTCACACTCTGTTTGTAAAATTGACAGAAGCTGAAACTGTCTAGATAAACCCTCCTTTGTTGCTCCAGGATAGTGTGTAAAAAATTAAATGTTAAAAATACCAGAAACATTGAAAATAAAAACTAACTTTGGATTTTGGAAATGAATAAACCTGCTTGTGAAATGAAAATAAATGGGTTTTAACTGATATAAACAAAAAGTAAGACACCAAATCAATTATCCTACAGTTTGGCCTATTTGGATTGAAATGATCTGCCACTGAAGCGGCAGAAACCCGCAGAAATGAGCAACTAGCCCTGGTGGAGGTTTGGGCACTGATGAGCTGCATGTCACATTAATTATGCCAGATCTGGTTGGGCTGTGTTTCTGGTGTCTCACTTCATCTATTTGTAATAATAAAGTAACAACGAGGCTTCCCGCTAACTGGAAAGCAGCGCTTTGTATTATGCATGGCTTGATGTACTGTAAGAGCTTTCCAGTACAATGCTGTAATTATAAATAGCTCTGCCGGCCTCTGTGTGCTAGCAGGGTACTCAACTGTTTAAAATCGGTGTAAACATATACACTGATGTGTCCTCACTGCACATGAACTCCTTTACCTTTTTCTAACCAGCAACAACACAGAGGAATTTAACATCGACAAAAATATTACATTTATTTTGCCTTTTTTATTTTTCTGTGCTTGTTCTCTTCCTATCTGCACCTGGAAATGATATTCAAGTCTTTGGCAATTATTGAGACATCAGTGTCAGCGTCTAATCAGAATTTGTGTGCATTTGGTTTATTAATTACATCAGCTGGTAGGAGCTCAGAGCGCTTGACAAAAAAAAATCAAAAGCTGACGCCTGTGTCATGATTAATTTCGCAGTGAACAGTCCCCGCGATGTCAGTGGTAATTAGGCATCACCCATTGCATAACACACCATGTGTCAGGGTGGGTGGCATGTGTGTGTGATGGGAGTGAGAGGGAGAGTAAATGAGGAATGAAAAGGGAGAAAAAAAGAATGAGGATAAGTATATATCCTCATATATTTATATATATATATATATATATATATATATATATATATAGGATAGGATATATAATGAGGATAAGTATATATATATATATATATATATATATGTGTGTGTAATGACATAGTTTGATGTCATTACTATGACATCAAACTATGTGTATTAGAATTTATTTTACCAGTAAAATTCAAAATATTTGTTTTACATTTATATTGAGTCTCCGCTGAGTCAATACTTTGCAGATGTTTTAGTTTGGAATCTAAAAACATAAAATTGTATTAATTCTTCTGCAAAGTAAGATTGGATGGAGAGCGTATTCAGTCATATTCAATAAATTACAATATTATTCAACAGTTCACTTATTTCAGTAACTCAGTTCAATAAACATTTTTGCTTAGATTAATTACACAAACTGGTATATTAAATGCAGTCATTTTTTTAATTATTAAGATTAATTATTAAGATTTTCCACTTATATTTGATAATACAAAACTTTAAATCAGATAAATAACAATCACTGGAATACATGTTGTAATGCGCTGAATATGAATTTTCAACATCACTTAAAAATTAAGCAAAACATTTCCTTGACTGTGTTTCAATTGACCTTAAAACTGTGCAAAATATGTCTTTCTTTTCCTTTCTTTACATCCTTGTCCCTCAGTGGGGTTGGGAGGTTTGTGGTTCCTCTCCAGCTAACATTCCAGGCGAGAGGTGGGGTCACCCTGGACAGGTCGCCAGTCTGTCACAGGGCAACACAGAGACACACAGGACAAACAACCATGAACACACACCTAGGGAGAATTTAGACAGACCAATTAACCTGACAGTCATGTTTTTGGACTATGGGAGGAAACCGGAGTACCTGGAGAAAACCCATGCAGGGAGAACATGCAAACTCCATGCAGAAAGTATTTGTATTCAAAATAAAATAACAAAAATTAATTTGCTTGATAGAAACATGACAATTTTGAAAAAAACTTAAATTTTCTTTGATAAAATAGTTTTTACTGTATCAAAATTAGTGTATTTCACAAAAATTCAATGGAAACAGACATGCTTATTAACAACTGGATATTAATACTGGTGGAAAAGACAAAGACGACTACAGGAAGTGGCAGGAGGATGATGACACAGCATCTTACGGCATGAACAAGCTTATTCACATTTGATTTTAACTGAATTTGTGATTTAATGTAAACACCACAATTGCAAAATTTAGCTTTATCACCATAGGCAGAATATTGACAAAGTTATGTGAGCATTTGTAACTGAAACACAGCTTCAACACAGCTGAATTCCCAATAACATGTGGTAGTCTGTGATCTGAGATGTATGAAAAGAAAAGGTTTTACGAGTATAAATATGCTTGCAAACCAATGTAACAATTTCAACATGAAAAACATTTACTTATTTAACATTAATTTAATTCATAAGATCATTGCATGTATTTATTAAAATTGTTGCAGTTGAAACACAGAGTTTGTGGTCTCGTGGCTACATGAAATCTTAATTTTCATGTAATTTGCAGTGACCTGCAGGGTGCCTGGCATCCTGCACCTCTCCAAAAACCTATTGGGAAAGAACAGAAAATTCCATGAAACAGGCATAGCAACTCTGGGTCCAATATTTTCCCGCTTTTTCTTCTTCTTCTCCCCCCCTCCCAAAAAAATAAAAAATAAACAATGGCCCATAACACTCAAATTAACACAGATTGGGATTTGATGTGCTTTGCAGCCAGATGGCTTGTACACTCACTCTGTGGCGGCTGGCAGAGCAGCTGAGGACGCAGGCACTTCCAGAGCGGATTTGAAAGAATCTAGGCCAGAGAGAGCGGGGCTGCTCTCGGAGACTAGCCGACAGAGCTGTCATGTTTTAGTGCACATTTTCTATTTGAGGAAGAAGCTGCTACATAGAAAGTTATGCTCTGTGTGCATGTCTGTGTGTGTGTGTGTGTGTGTGTGTGTGTGTGTGTGTGTGTGTGTGTGTGTGTGTGTGTGTGTGTGTGTGTGTGTGT
>CAEGAF010080747.1:0-18190 GCA_903067075.1 Micropoecilia bifurca | reverse complement strand
CTGTTAGCATAGCGGCTAGCTGGTTACTGCTAGTTCTGATTGGCTGTTTCTGACTGAGCGGAGTAATTATGCAGAACGGAGTAGATCGATTATTTTTTTTTTAGAGATTATCTGTCTCATTTTAGGACAGATAAAGTTTTAATACGTATGTAAAATGTATTTTTTTTGTTAGGTGCTGCAGCTTTAAACAGGTTGGGTGTGAGAGTCACTAGCGGAGCAGAAGCGGCTCCGACTCTCAAATATTACTAAATATCAAATATTACTAAATATTAAATATCTGTAGCGGAGCAGCGGTTCAACAGCAGAACCAGCATCTTACATCGCAGCTCCAAGACTTAAATAATTTTACAGGTTATTAATTTAGCTTTCTGACAGTCATGCTAATCCGGTGAGTGTTTGTAGCTGCGCTGCTTTACCTGCTGTCGGATCCTCTGTATTTTTTTTACTGCTGTGAGCCTTGATGTAGCCAAACTCCGTCATTGTTTTTATGTCTATTAGCTAAGTTGTGTTGATGCATTTTGACCTGTTTCAATTTTCCGCCGCAACACGCAAACGTCCTCATTGACTTAGTGCGTTATAGTTACACATCGCTTAGCATTTGTTGCTGCGCGTTTGCGCAGTGAAGGAAAGGAGACCAGCTGGACAGACAGGCTGAGAAATGAGATGCAGGTGATCGGTATCGGTAACAGAGCCAATGATCGGCCGATCCCGATCATCCCCGATTTCACGGAAATCGGCCGATTATGTTCGGTGACCGATCGATCGGCACACCTCTAGTTATAAGTATTAAACAAAAAGCAGAGAATAAAACAAGGATGTCAAATATGCAGTCAAAACAGTGCTCCGTTAAGAATTCACCTGCTTATTTTAACAAAGCTTAAAAATCGTACTGATCAAATATGAAGCATTTGGTTAAATCTGGGGTCCAATTTCAGTTCCACCTCACAACATTCATTCCTTAAAAAAGATGTTATTCCAATCTAGACCTGACTTATTTTGCTCCATAGCTGGCAAATTGAGATAGTGATGCACTTCAATTATTTCAAAACAAGTTCATAAGGCAACGTTAATGCAATCTGTTTGTGTGATTAGTGCTGGTGGTGAAGGTGCAGACTGGCTGCACGTTGCATATGATCAGCCCATTACATGCTGCCAGGGCTGGTTATGGAAATAGACTTATAACAGTGCTACCTGATGTTGCTGCCCACTGAGACAGAGGGAGAAATCACATTCGTTTCCCAGCCTCCAATTAGTGCTGAACCCACATCATCATCAATTCACATACTAATTGTCCTGTGTGGCTTACACAGCATACCACCATCTGTGCAGGTCCTCTTACTGTTGAGGAGCAGGTTAGGCATTTTTACGTGTGATGGAGAAGTGGTTGCACTTGGAGATGTACATATTTGCACTGTATATATTAAGAAGGTTGAACCTTTGTCAAAATGTCCAGTGCCTCATTAAAAGCTATGGGGGAAAAAAACCACAAATGCATATTGTGGAGAAAAAAAAAATATTTAACACTTCAACAATTTTCATAGTGAAATCTCAGGAAGTCCTTGCATACAAAATAATCAGCAGAAAACAATCTATATATCAAGGTACATCAGAAAATGTTTTGAAAAATTGAATTGGTGTTGAACCCGTGAATGAAAGAAGCTTCAGCATGTTAGAGGTGGTGATGAGCTACAAGTACGTGTTGATTGACAGCGATAAGAACCTCCTCCTGGCTCTGATTGGTTATTTCTAGTTAGAACTGGGAGAAAGGCAGAGAAACTGGATTTTTTTTTTAGATTATCTGTCTCATATCATATTGTCACAACATGACAGCTGTAACAAATATGATTTTTTTTAATTATAAAAGTTAAACACTGCAGCATTAACCTATCGACATAAGATTTTTCCAGTGTTAATGCTCCAAAACCAACTAAACATGTTTGCTTACATATTTCTATATTTTAAAAATCACTAAAAAGGCCAGCTAGGACTAGGACCTTGAAAGATTGACAGATTTTTAATTACTTCATTATTTAACTCAATAAAGATGAACATAGATGCATACTGAGAAATTGCTTCCAAGAATCGAAAGCTTAAACAAGTGGATTTTTCATCAAGGCAAGAGTAGGAGCTTCTTTTAAAAGCAGAGGCCAATTTCAAGACTTCAAATTGCATAGTCAAATGTCTTTTAAGATATGTTTGATATATGCAGCATTTTAAAAACAAATGAAGGTAGTTTGGTTACTTTATAGTGCTATACAATGGCACTATGTTCATGGAAAATACATAATAGCCTGTAAGAAGAAAGCCATACCGTATCTGCTGTGTTCATGATCATACGCAGTAAAAGCTCCATCACAGTAAAGGTCAGTTTTTCTTCTAGCTGTAGCTTGAACAAGTCAAAATATAAAGCAGGAAGATAAGTTCAGTTTCAATCTGTCAGCATTGATTGGGGAGGTGAGATGATCATGATGTTGACTCCAAAAGCTGCTATTAGACTGTGAGGTAACAGCTGCTGTGATCGTCCACAAAAACAATAGGTAAATCAAGTTGCTCTTCACCTGCAGATTTATCAGAAATCATGAAGAGGTGCTTGTTTTTAATGCTTACACAAAGATGGTGAGTGGCAATGAAGAGACTCCTGTATGTTTTATCTTCTGTAACAGTGCAGCATGTTGTACATGAATTTTAAAGTGAATGACTTCTGTTCTGCACGAATTACAAAAATAAAAACTTTGGCCAAGATAAAAATGTTATAATTGCAGAACGGTGAGAGAAAGACGAGTTTCTTTTAAATGTTTTGTTGTCAAGCCATGTCCTTCCTCCTGGAGTGGACTCCCTTTTAGAGCACATGACCTTATGTAAATTCTTATGCAATTCACCAAGCGTAAAGGTATCGGAAACACAGCGTTGTAGCCCAAATGTATAACTTTCTCACTGATCAAAGATATTCATTACGTTCAAGTATTTGCTATATTTGAACAGAGGCAGATATTATTGGCAGAACCTGTTTTTCCCTTTTTTTTAGAGGAAAATAATAACGTGTTGCTCCAATATAAGATAAGTTTCTAAAAAGTTCTGATATTATAGCTACTGTCATATTTTATAGGAATTTCCATTGAATTTACATTTGAAGTTTTTGTTACTGGTTTTATTGTTGTAGCTCATCACTCTTGTCATATTTTATGCAATGCTGTTAAATATGTTTGAAGCTAATTGATAATGCATAAGTATCATAAAGCTTCCTGCTCCACAGGAAAAGTAAAAATAAGGATTACTTTTCTTGGAGCTATTACTGTATGTTTTTTTTTTTTTTTTAAGAGAACCCCATTTGAACGGCATGTGTCTCGGTCTGTATGTTTTAAGATGTCAGTGGTTAAGTTTGTTTCCAATAACACATTTCAACTTGGCTCTGAATCCGATCACGCATCCCATTCAATCCCCTTGGCTGTCTGCAAAGTAAAATGATTCAATACATCCAATAAGCTTCTCTCTTTCTTTTCATTTCCTTCATTTGAAGCTGCCTGTGTACTGCCATCCTGGGTCACTCAACCCCATTTCAAGTGGCTCTCCTTCAATCTACACAATGAATTTCCTCTGTGGCTTTTCATTTTTTTTCCTTAAGAAAGATCCACAACTTAGAAATCGGGGTTACAAAAAGCACAAAAGAAAAATAAATCCTTTGCAAAAATAACAAAGTTCAGTGTGCCAAAGAGGATTAGTTACAATAATGCCCCTGCTTTGTTTGATCCAGATTGTTTCAAGGTATTACTCTATGTGTCAGTGAACAAGATGAATCTACTTTGTAGATACCCTACCGAGAAGTCCTGAACAATTGCTCGGTGAATTCTCTAGGCCAT
Source organism: Micropoecilia bifurca (assembly GCA_903067075.1). Classification (NCBI taxonomy): domain Eukaryota; kingdom Metazoa; phylum Chordata; class Actinopteri; order Cyprinodontiformes; family Poeciliidae; genus Micropoecilia; species Micropoecilia bifurca. Next base: position 14,333 of record CAEGAF010080747.1, on the reverse strand, counting down.
GCATGTGCAATACTTTAAGTACTATATAAAAGATTCTTTTTTCTATGCCCATGAGTTTGAACCAAGCACATTTGTGAGAAAGGACAGACATAAAAAGGGGCATTAAGAATGTCATCTTCCACTCTACCTTTGCTGACAGCCCTTTCTCCACTAGACACAATTGTCTGAAGGATAATGTTCACATTAGGACTTGAATTATTCATCATCACCATTCATAGCCTTCTATGAAACACTAAAGTGAATATTACTGTGCGTGCATTACATCTCACTCCAATGGAACTATTTCTGCTTGGAACAAATCCCCAACATAGATCACCAAACTAAAAGGAAGGTTTTGATTAGCCTACTGACTGTCCTATCAAATTCAAACTGGTCCTCTAACATTGATGAGACCGTTAACCTTGATGCATTTTCAAATCCTTTCTGGAACATTAAACATTTTGAATTTGTTTTGTTCCCAATTCAGCAATGATACTATCATGTATCTATATGCTAAGAGGTTATCTTGGACATATATATTGATTTTCTATCTGGCAGGAGTGTGGGTTGAGAACTTGGTCATGTCTGTGATGTTCATCACAGCTCAGACAATTATGGAGTGAAAACTTAAGGGTATCAGAGGGTAATCCTTTTACCAAGCTTCCCAGGAGCTTTTCAGTGGGTTGCTTGATTCAAGATATTGACTCCAACCACTCTTGTCTGACCCCAAAATTACCTATTGATTTACCCTTTTGACAGTTGTTAGTTGGAAACGTAATAACAACGACCTACATTGTCATAAAAAGTACATGTTGTTTGGCACTAGCTGTTGCTCCTCCTTTATACAAGTATTACTGCTGCTGAAGCACAGGCATGAAAAATCAATACAGTCAGAACACAAGACATGTTTTTTTGCAGCAGGACTTGATTATATATATCTTACATTCAATGATTGATTTTAACATTCGTTTATTTGTGCAACTTGTGGTCGACTTCCTAAAATTATTTACATTTTCAGAACATTCAATGCTTTTAGAGTCACGTTTACTGCAGCGGAATTTGTTCCCCGTGATAATCACAAAAACAACACAATTAATGCACGGTTTTCAAGACGTATTGTTATGTAACATTGATATGAGAGTTCAAAGAAAACATGGCCATATTTTTTTAAGTAAAGATTATTCATAATTTTAATATTGTTTGTGAACATTATGCTCAGCTACTACCATAGTCTTATCATGCATAACAGAATGCCTTAAAACACATTTTCAGTGTTTATAAAACACAGAGATGGACAATATTCATTTTTTTCCCCCTCCAGGGCCACATGAGGTTCAATGATTGGTGCTGAAGGCCATATGATTGGGTAAACTCAAATATTCCAAAAAACAAATTTAGTAATCAGCTTTAAACTTTTTTTCTTTTCTGCTATAACAGTACCCAGTTGAACTAACTATTAAAATGTTACACAGATTTAGTCAAATTAAACTATATTATTTAACTGGAAAAATTGAGTTTTAGAAAAACAATTATTTTCTTGCATTTCGTTGTTTATAAGAATAATAAAAAAATAACTGTTCTTCACAGTCACTTTGCATTGTACTTTAGTGAATAGGTACTATGACGTATGGCTATATGATATTACGATTCTGGTTGGAATAAATTATCCTGACACTGTCCTCTGTGTCACCGCAGTGACAATTTATCCAAGAGTATCTCATGACATGCAAAATGTGTATTGATGGCAACTGAAAATAACAATTAATGTAACTTAGTTATTTTCAATATAATTAAGAGCTGCAATAATTAAATACTGCACATCCTTTATTTGGAAGTCCATTTATTATATAATCTAATCAGTATTTGTCATTTAAGCAAAACCTGAGTGATAGTGATTATAGATGATTATGCATCGATGAATGATTGGGGTCAGTCTTGGATATCTAAAGGCTTAAATTATTTTTACAGATGTTCAAAAAAAATATTAAGTATCCTAAAAGCCAATGCTCATCAGGATGTTTTAAGATCTAAAGAAGCACATCCTCTGTCTAACTAACCTACTGATGTTCAAAGAAATATCTGAAACGATTGGCCAAATAGAAATCATGTTTTCTGTTAGTGGCAGTATGCTATAAGATGTATAAAACATTTGAACAGAATGTTCAAATGCACAGTATGAATGCATATTTTCACAGTTGCATGTTTCATAACACATGCTTATCCTCATTCCAGTTGGAAGAGGGTCATTCCTGTCACTACATCATTAAAGATTTATATTATTTTCTCATTTTATGCAGTAAGATTCCTCGCAGCAAGCCATGAATGTATGTTTTCTCTCCCTGCTGGATCTTATGTTTTTTATACCCATTACTACAGGCATTAGTTGAGTGTTTGCACTCTGCACTGAAGCTTTGTGGCGTAATAAACCATTAATTTTTCATTTCATCTGACAGAATACCATTAAGCTCAGTTATAATGTAAGGACTGCAAATAAAGTAAGGCATTCATATAATAATCTGCTGCACTAGTAATAATAATAATTATACTTCTGGGCGGCAAACAAATATTTTATGGTGGTGACATTGTAATGTGTGGCACCAATGACATGATTTACATGAAACTGGGTTTAACACTAGACAATGAGTCTAGAGTAGAACAATGTCTAACAAAGAATAAGGAAAAAATATGCAAATAATAACTAAAACTGAAGCATACAAAAATGTGTATACAAAAATCAAGTTTTTGTATACACATTTTTCTTGCTTTCACTACCATCTTTTTAAAGACTGCCATCATGTGCTACCTTAATACACTCTAAAAAGAAAAAGGAAAATTTCTTTCAGCCCAGAAGCTTCAGAGTGCTAAAGAAAACTAGTTTGCAGATGATATCAGTCCATCTCCAACCATGGAGATTATAGCAATGACAGCTGTTGTGGCAAACAGCTTATAGCTTATAGAAGTACCTGCAAAGAGATGGACATGATAAAATAAATTACCTGTGTGACAGCTGACAGCTTAAGAACACCAGTTTATTTCATTTCATTTTTTTTTCTCACTAACAGAACTTATCTGATTTTGGTCCGGGCTAAAATGTAAAAAAAATAATAATAAAAATATTTTTTCCCCTCCTCATAGATGCAATTTTCATTCTAAACTAAATGCCTTTATGCTTATGTTTGACTCCATGAGCTACAATACAGGATTATTTAAGTTTTTTAAGAGGCAGAGATAAGCTTAAATAATTTATGAAAGACAATAGACTTTCTGAGATGAAGTAGATATTCACACACAAGAATGCTGTGTTTTTGACCAACTCTATGAAAACATCTCTAGATCCAGCTTAATGTCCGACTGTTACATAAGTGCATCTTTTCAACCAGACAACAAACCAGTGAGCCTTTTGTGAAACCTATTTAAATGATGCAGTGCTTAGAGCAGGCAGCCATCCTGAGTTCAACTCCTGTCCTCAGTTCCTGCCCCACAAGTGCCAAAAAATTTAAACAGAGAAATAAATGAATTAATGGAGATAACCATCATGCATCCAGTTAACACAGACTGAATTCAGGCTGGTTGATAGACATGCTTAAATAAACAGTTTTATTACATAAATAATTTTGACTAAATAAAATAACTTCTCATCATTACTCCTTGATTTAAAAAGCATTGCAGTGGTCAAATGGGTATCTCTGTTAGAGACTGATACGTGTGATCATGTCCCAGGGCTTCATTTGATATGTTGGAAAAAAAAACCTGTATGTATATAATCTGTCCTGCACTGAAAGTAGGAAAAATAGACTTGGCAGAGAAATGTGATCGTTGATGTGAAACTGTGGTTTTAGTAATTTTGTGTACTGCTCTACTCCTCTCTTTCCAGGTCCAGCCTATAGAGATGAGGTTTAAACGAATGGCCTTATCTATGTCCTCCAGGTCCAAAACCTTTACTGACGTCAGTATTCTTCAGGGTTTAGGTTGGGAAAAAGGGGAAGACTGGTAGAAGAGAATAGGAGAAAAACTCCTAACATAAAAACAGAACAGAAAGACACCAGAGGGAGCAGGATGAAGAAAGGAAAAAAAGGTAACTTAAAATATAAATTGACAAAAACTAAATTGGAATAAGTTGACTGATAGAAGTGAATAGATTATCTTAGCTCTAGCACCTTTCTACCAGTATGGTAAATTTAATATCACCCGCTACCTCAGTGAGAGAGAATTAGGGCAATGATCATAACCATTATTGTCTTACTGGTAAGGTTTGACTATACCGCAAAGGATCGCAGAGCAAAAAAGAAGTTGGGCACCATGGAAAAGGGGTCCATCTGGCATATTAAAGCTCAGAAATGATCCTAAATATTGTTTAAGACCACATTAATTACAATTTTTCATTCCAGAGCTGGAGCTGCAAACGCTGCCATTTGTCTGGCTAATGTGATTACTTAGTGTTTTTGCATCCTCTATAAATATGGTCTTGTAAAGATGTTTATATCCATTGACATTGCTACATTTTTCACATTTGTAAAGTGGGAGAAAAAAACCCTTCTGTTTATGTTTTTTATACAAGAAATCTGAAGAATTGCCCTGTATTTGGGTACATCCATCTTACAACTGACAATGACTATCTGACTTGTTCCTCATGAAGAACTCCAAAAAGCTGCTTTATCCCCATGAGAACACCATGGGGATGGTGGTTCACAAGGGCTGCTTCTTTGATTAATCCTCTACTTATGTTTGGTAAGTTAGGTCTTGTTTCATACTGGTTTGGGACATGACATTTTAATGAAAGTTGTTAAATTTGCATTGTTTTCATCTTCAGTAGGCTTGAAAGATGGGCTTTTTCAATTCATAGAAATAGACCCAATGCTTTTTCTGTTAGTAATTTTTGTATTAACTACTTTCTGAAACACAACAGACACCTGCTACAAACTTGAGATTAATAAATAAACCTATTAGCTGATTGAAAACACAAATGATTCCATTGATTGTTGAATTTTAACAAGAATAAATAGCATGCTCTCTTAATTCTACTGACTTGAGTGGTCTACATCTTGAATTCAGTGGCTTTGCCAAAAATAACATACCATTGAGAGAACATGGGGTACTTGCATGCCGAGCACATCAAAATATGGCAGAAAGGATAGAACAGTAAGACCCCCAGCCCTCAGACTACAAAGGTAGCATGAGTCGCTGTTGGTACGTTCTAATTTAAGACATATCTCCAGGGGCAGATTAGTCAGCACAACACACCCCCACAATGGCAAGACGTATTCCTTTAAATTAAGGCCTAAAATACTGGAGGCCAATATCATCTGGAGGTGGTCAAGCAATCTATGAAATGTGGGTTGAAGACAAAAGAAGAAAATATTATCAAGATCAACTGGTTAAATCAACATGTGTATATTTCTATAAAAGTCATTTCACTGTGATGATTTTGTGTTGAGATATTCTGAACAGAGAAGTAGTAAAGAAAATTTGGTACAAAATATACGGTAGAACCATTAAGGCATTTTCAAACCAGCAGTTTACAGGCTGTTTGACCTCCAGTCCTACTCCACATGTTCAGTATATATTGCAATGTCTTTTCCTGAGACAAGGTTTTAATGGGCAAATATTGTTCTAGTATTTAATTTCATGTATCAATATTTTTACAATATATCATTATTTTTACAATATCACATCGACACATTGCTGCTGCTAAACAGAGATTTTGCTTATTACCAACAGCTCTGAGTAAACTCTGGGACAAATCCTGTAAGTATACCAACTCTCATCTTGCATCACAAATTTGGTTATGAGCCACTAAATTATCAAGAAATGAAAGAAAAACTGTCTGAACGGAATGCTGGAATTTTTTTATTGTGTTTAAATGAAACCATCAAAAACAGTGCTACAAAAAATATTTGCCTCATTGATTTTTTTTAATCACACTTAACAGTTTCAGATGAGACAATTTTTTATACCATAGACAACCTGATTAAATACAAAATTGATTTCATTTCATTTCTTAAGGAAAGCAATGCACTGGTAAGTCATTAATTAACTTTAATCGCCTTTTTTTTAAAGAGTTCAATTTCTGTTGCTATCCCCAGGCCTGATTATGGTCAGAATGACAGAATCAAGAAATCACAAAAAATAATGACCTGTCTGACCAGATTAAAGGCATCTTAATCCAAAAACAATGCATTGTGCTGATATGAAAAGAACAAGTTATACACAAACCAACATCTCTCAGTCTGGAGACCCATGAAACAACAGTTAAACTTTTTAGAATTGGCTGGCTTTACTAAAATGACTCCATAACCACATCAACAACTCAACTGACATTTATATCTTTGTGCACCAGCTACCTCAGGAGAAGTAGGACATGATGTCCATCCCTCCTTCAAGCAGGATGATGTTTTGCACCATTTGACATTTCTGATGTGGTTCAATCATTTGATAAGACCTTCAAAACATCACATAGCAGGACTTTAAAAACCAACACAGAACATCATACCAAAAATAAAAAAAGAATATGCCTCTTTACTGTTCTTAAGGGGTAAGTTAAGATCTATTCAGTCTATGAAATCATTTTCTGAGCTCCATTGTGTTGATTGTGAAGTTTAGAGAACACTGACATTTCCCTTTTTTATCAAGATTTAAATCACTTATCAGGGAACCAAATACGAAGAAAATCATGAAAAGAGTGGCTTAAAATGGCACAGCTTTGAGATAATATTCAAACGTTTTGATGTAACTTTAAAAGCTTTTCTATTAAGGCAAAGCTCTGAAATCCGATGCAGCAATTATCTACACACTACTATTGTGCCATGAACCTGCTAATGGAAGACTGCAGTGGTGATTGTTATTGCAGACCCAAGGGTGCACACTTCAGTGATTGTTTATTTTGTGTATGAAAGGTATGATAAGACTTTTTTCCCCCTCCATAATCTCACATCTCACAAATAGCAAAAAACTAAGGTGACTTTCATAACGCTTGGCAACCTTCTGTAATTGGAAGCTTTTATAATGGAGTAAAGCTGCTTTTTGAAGAGATTCTCAGGGCATAAAGATCCAATGGATAGATGTGTCCTCGACACTAGGTTAAAAAAAGGGTTTTATTAAAACGACTGGCTACTTATTGAAAAGATCTTTAGTCTTTTTTAATGGAGGGAGCATCCCTTCCATTTGAAGGAAAGCTTGATGTTTTGTTAAAGAAGCTATTCCTTAATAGCTCAAAGTATCTTTGTTTAAGCAAGTTGTATTGTTTTTAAAATGAAGAAGGTATTACATTAAAAAACATTACATACTAATAATGTCAAAAGAAATTAAAATACCCGTATGTATTGGAATGAGATGCATTTTGATAAAAGTTTTGGAAAGAGGTGCACACACTGAGGTCTTAAGGCCATTTTTGCTGACATCAATGCAATTCACCACAAGCAACCCCCCCCCCCCAAAAAAAAGGTAGGGTTTAATTGTGGGAATTATTATGCCCTATTTTCCTCCATGCTACATTAGATATTGTCAGACATCCAATCAGAAGCAGAATAAATCTGTCCAACCGAGGGAAAACCGTTAACACCTCACAGACACATTCCCTTGAAATGACAAGTGGGCACCATGACACACCAAAGTGGTGCAGCAGGTGAGCCAAATCATTAGATTAGGCAGATTTATGGCTTCATGAAACTTGTTATTACCCACGGTGTGCTCCACTGATGTTTAGCGTGATGTCTTTATGAGCAGGCCGGTGTTCACCTTGCCCTGACAGACACTGTGTGGTGATTAGAATATTATAGACTTCATTTAACTCATTTTTCAGGTCAGAAAACCAGATGCCTGTCTTGGCATTTAAAACGCATTTGCTTGAAGTAATATCCTACATGAAAACATAATCCCTCAAGCAGGTACCCCCCTTTACCAGCAGTATGTTTTATTTTAGCATTTTTTTTCTTAGTTTAAAACACTTGATATGTCTAAAACGTTTCAACAAAGGAGCAACATAATTCTAAGGTCAGCATGTGAAGTAGGGGGCTCCTTTGGCTGCACCCCTTTTGGTAAACTATGATGAACCATATTTTTTTTACGAAAATTCAGTCAGCAGCTTATAAAATTAAGAAATAAATCCAATGTTTGTAAAAATTAGATTAATTATGTAAACCAAAAACTACATACTGTATATATCTTACACTTTCAACACAGGTTAAACAGAAGAAATTATGTCTATAAATTAACATGCAAAATGTTATGACTTAAAATCCTATATTTAAAAAAAATATTTTCTTTAGACTCAGACTTAAAACAAATCAACAATCTATTATTCTAGTCATAATATCTCATGATAGGATGTTTTTAATGTATTGTTTTTAAAATTGTGCAACTATCTAATTGTGCATAAGACAGAACACACATTCATTCTATAAACACATGCAACATCATATCCATAAATGTTGCAGGGTGAAACACCCTGCCACTAAAAGAGGACTGAAAAATTAGATTAGACACTCTGTGTCAGTGCTCCGTTGCCATTGCATTGTCCTTGCATTGGCAACGGAGCACATTGTGTTGCAAGTGAATGATAGAAAAGTAGCAGTTTAGAGCACCCATGAGCTATACCTTAAAAGATTATAGGATGTTTTGTGAACTTTTTTATGTTTGTTTTGCCTTGTAGAAAATTATGCTGATGTGCGTTTTTATAAGCTTTTTTTTAAACTTGTGTTTTCTGATGACAATGGTTTCTTAAAAGTGCAAATATGTCAAAAGCTCAATTAAAACAGGTTTACCTAATAATGCAAAACATTTCCCATAATAAAAAGTAACTTCTAGAATGCCCTCTAGAATTTACACATATTTTTTTTGTTGTTGTTTTATATTGACTACAATTAACTTGGACATGAAGTGAGTAAGAAAGCCACAAGACGCTTACAGCACATCATTTCATGCATATCTGATGTTTTTTTAAATTATGCATTTGTTTGCTCTACATAGTAATTTATTTACGGACACATTTGCCATCTTTGTGGCTAGTGGTTCATTCCTAAGGGTATTTCTTCTGCTTAGAAGGGCTACCAGGATGGATCACTGAGGCTTAATTTAACACTACAAACAATGGAAAACAGTCGCAAATAACGGCAGCCATTACAAGCTTATCAGGCTGAGCAGGGATTACAAGGGAAATGAATCATTAACACTATTGCCACTTGAGTGGGGCTAAAGCATGATTGGCAGGATGAAAGCTGGGTGTTAGAAGGGGTGAAAGGAAATGGGTGGAGCTGTGGTTTGATATCCACTGAAGCGGGTATCATTATCGGATGAAAGCTCCAGGACGCTGAGCCAAAATGACCCTCAGTGTTTGAGTATAAGGCAGAGAAGGGGGAAAGAATAGACGAGAGAAAATTAAAGCATGAAAGATTGAGCATAGTTTAAGCTTGCTGCCCACCATGCTTGGGTGAATAAGAGATACACCAATATCAGATTAAAAGTCCATGATCCTGTTCGCAAACACAATACGCTCTCTGCAAGAGTTGAACTGCAATTTTGATTTCTCTTTCTGTTTCTTTACTGCTTTTGCAGAGAGACATTGGTACATACAAGACAGAGTGCTCTACATCCCCAGAGTCCCCTCACCCAGTATGACACCAGGTAGATTTTAATAGTTTTATGGAAAATAGTGAGATGCCATGCTGGTGAAGGGGATTCTGGGTCATGGAGGGATTTGTTAAGCTATTACAGTGTCTGGAGCAGGGCCCTTATCGGCACCTGCCAAGTCTTTGGCAGACCCAGTGGGATTGTAGTGACCCTGGTGGAAGTAATGGATATTAGAAAATCTTCACGCTGTGAGGAACAGGTGAAAGAGCAGAGAGAAAAGCAGTGAGGGAAGAGAAATGAACAGAACATCAAGGACACAACACCGGGATGTAGAAACACTAAACTAAGTCATGGGATTCAACTCTTATCATCAAGAAGAGTTGTCAAAAATGAGCAAGAGATTTAATTTAATGTTATCTAATCAGAATTTTAAAAATAAGAATTCTAAAAATAAACTGTAATTTGTCTTTAATTATGCAACAGTTTTTGTATACTACACATACCAGGCACATTGTTTTACAATGCCCACTAAGGACTTAATAAAAAGTTAGGTTTATGAACGCATGGGAAACGATGTCTGCCAATCCTACAAAAAGTTTGAGAGAAATACTCTCCATCTTTTATAGAGAAAAGGTTATGCAAAATTAACTTTCTGTACATTTGTGCATATCCATTTGGTCTCTACTGCTGGTCCAAAGCACTAAAAAAATCTAGTCATTTTCTGGTAATAAGTCAATGTTTATCGATGTCTAGAAAATGAGACATTTCATGAACCTTCCAACTGTAAAATCACAATGAGCAAGTACATCTCCTCACCTAGCCACCCAGGCAAAATTAGGTGATATACATGTTTATTAGAGACACGTATCCTGTAAAATATATTTGTAGAAGCAGTTATTCAGAAAATCTGTTACTTTTGTTTACAGGATGTTATTTATTTTCCAAACCAGAGGTAATAAAAAAGTAATATTTTTCTAAAAATGTCGATCATAAAAAGTCTAATTATATTATTATTTCTTGGGTTGATGTTATATTTGTGTTTTTACATATTAGAAAAAAATAAACCCCAGCTCTATTTCATTTTTTAAATAGATATACATGGTTTTGCCGTTTTGAGTGTGCTAATGGGAGACCGGAAGTCAGAAGAAAAACTGCCATGCAGATGGGATTTTTTCATGCGGTTGTATAGAGGGACCTGTAAAAGTATATCCTAGTCACATTATGGTTAGATGGCTGCTCTTTGTTTTCTGGACTACAGATGAAAAATGCGTGGCAAGAGAGTCAGCTGAACTGTGTTTCCAGGACCGACCTCAGTATGCTAAGCTAAGCTAGCGCCGAAGCTAACTTAGCTTAGCATACTGATAGGCTGAGCGGAGCTAGGCTATTGAAGCCTGTGGATTAACACTCACTCACCTGCGTTCAGGAGGCGAGAGAGAGAGATTCTTCATGCACACAGCTGCTGTTTGACGCTGGGCAGGAGAGTTACCTTCAGACCGGTAAGATTACTGTTTTTCATTGTGTTTAAAGGGAATCTTGTAGTGATGCGTCGGTCGCGAACGTTTTGGCTCTTACAGCCGCTCTTGTGCGAAATTCTGATTCTGTCTGAAAATCTGTTTCCCCTGTGGCGTGAGCGCGAACTGCAGCCAGAGAGGCGGAGCCCGCAATTTTCATGGCCCATTTGTTCGATTTCTTGGTAAAACAACTTGTATAATAATGCCAAGGTTGTAACATTCAGTTGAATCGGCGACTGCAATAACACATTTGTAAAATAAATATGTGTAGAGGTCTTCCTACAGTTTTATGTTCTTTTCTTAATCACTTAGATCTGTATTTTTCCAACGTTTTTCACTTAAGCCTGACACAAAAGTCTGTCACCAAACATGGTTCTCCAACACATATTTATAATTTTTCATTATTAAGCTAGTTGATAACAGGGCAAGAGATGAGAGTGTAGGCTTTCTGGAAAATCCTATTCTAATGCTATTCAGCAAGGATTCTATTGAGGGCCTGTAAATCTGCCCATATTACACCTATTCTGCATGACCTTCATTGGCTTCCTTTCACCTACAGAATTCAGTACAAAATCGCTCTCATTACCCATCAGTGTTTAAACAGAACCTCACCGGATTATCTGAAGGACCTTCTCCTTCCACATTCATCCACCAGATCTCTATGATCACAAGACTGCAACTTCCTCCGCCTTCCTCGATCCAGATTAAGGACCAAGGGAGATCGGAAATCATATTTTGGGCTTACTTCTGGCTCAGGCCTGTAATTCAAGTCGAGTTGAATCGGACTCAGACACAATGTCAATGCTGTTTTTTTTTACTTTTTTTAGGCCTGATCTAAACTGTAGTGTGCAATGTGCCTTGCACAAAGGAAAATGCCAAAAGAAGGGCAAAGTATCTAAATGGTAACTTATTGGAATGTGAAAACATCGAAAAATGTGATTTCTCAGGATTAATATTAAGTTTTGTGTGGAACAAAAATGTGTAAATCTTTAGTTCCTAATTTACTTTTTATTCTGTATAAAACTTAATAACTTTAAATTATAATGTCTGTGCTAACATCCAAAATGACGTATGTTCCCACAGTGAACTCTGCCTTCTGACAACATGTTTCCCTTGACAAGGTTAACCAGCAGTCGGTAAAACTTCCTTGCCTATAAACATTTCTCAAACATGTTCCACACTGTATATTGGGCTCTGCATTGCATATTTTGAAAACATTTGGATGCCTGTCTTTGATTAAGTTTTGCATTTATGACCTAACAGACACAAACCAGGCTTGTGTCAAACAAATCAAAGCTGTGCATGAATGCTTCAGAGCTTGTCATATTCCCAGTTGGTTCTTAGAGTAAAATGATTTCCCTTTTCCTTTAATGCTAATCTTGCAGGCAGACAAAATATGATATCCTGAACTGTCAGAGAAGGAGGTAGGATGAAGTGACTCCTTACCAGGATGCAAAAAATAGACCAAGGAGAAACAAATTTTTTTGTTGTTGTCAGCGCTTTTATGTTGTTCTGTCATCAGACATCCTACGTGGATTTGGTCTCAGAGATGACGATGTTTAGACATCGCACCTTGCCCTACTGCTAAGTAAACACCAGAGCAAAAGTACACACTGCAAAAACAGCCTTGGTAATCAGTCATCAGGCAGCTAGGATATTGAGTCAATGTAACAGCTTAGATGGAAAGCGCATTAGGACACAAGGAAAATCCATTGTCTCCATTTTTCACTGTTATACATCATGTTCCAGGGGCAGACAGGAGATTTAGAGGGGGAGAAAGACATAGTTTCGCTTTGGGGTTTTGAAACCCAGAGGATTGAAGGGGATTTTTTTTTCTGTCTGCACTTTCGTATAAGGCGAGACAAGAAAAATTACTGACAGTAAATAGATGAGTTTGATAAGGTCTCCTAAATATAAGTCTTATCTCTCTCTCAATTTGAAACAGCCATGGGGAAAAATAGGCCATGTTGTCACTCAAGCTTTTAATTAAAATCAGAAGAAAAGACTGCATGTGCGTGTGCATGTGATCCCAGGAGAGAGTAGTTTTAAAAACATTTATTCATACTTAATGTTTATCACCTCTGAGTGACCTTGCTCTTTTGATATTTTCCCCCATTCTGTTTCTGTCCATTTCAGCCTAATTCACCCTTCGTCAAACAGGGTGGATGACACAGTCGGAGAGGGACAGAAAAACAGAAAGACACGAGAGGGGTGATGCGACCCCGTGTCTATTAATCAGCAGCTCAGCCATAGGCTCACATCACAAGAGGAGATAACGGTGAGTGTTGTCACACGAGTGAAAATAATGGCCGGGATGTACCCGTTTTCTGATAGCTGCTTGTCCGAATCCTGAGATGTAGACCGACAAAGACACGTACAAGACTGGAAAACAGAGAGCCGATGTCAGGCCTTTGACTGATAACAGCTTGAGTGAGTGGAACACGTCAGAACGGATAACAGTGGCCTAAATGTGATTATGGTTCATCATCAGTTAGAAAGCCCTCCTCGATCTGTGCCATCTTCTTAATTTATCAGACATGACGTAAAGCAGCCATTAGTTCAATGCTACAGAAAAACAACGTAATTTCGTTTAGGATGATAATTCATTTGAGTGCTCTGTTCCTAAAGTACACACTATTATGATATTTGGCCAAATGCCTGGGGAAAACCAAATAAAAGCTGGTTTAGATGTGGAAAGGTTTGGCCAGATTTAGCTGTGTTAGAGTGCTATTTTAAATTGAGTCACTTTGTCTAAATGCACCAGGTTTCCCACGTTTAATGTTCAACTACACCAATAGCAATTTTTTCCCAAGGGTGTTAAAAACACTAAGTTCACAAATCAAACAAATACCCCAAATGAGACATAACAGCATAACCATTAACAAGTTATTATTTAATACCAATGTTCTTCACTTTATTTTTGCTTTCCACATAAAGTAACCAGGCAGTTTCTTTCTTAAACATTCTTGTCTGAAGGCAACAGCTTGTCTAGTGTGAATTTATCTCTTCAAGGCATGCCTGTAGAGTCACAATCTGTTGGATTTAGAATTTAGTTTGTTTTAAAGAAATTGTTCCATCCATCCATTTTCTTTGCACCCTTGTCCCTTAGAGGGGTCGGGAGGGTTGCTGGTGCCTATCTCCAGCTGACGTTCCGGGCGAGAGGCGGGGTTTGCCCTGGACAGGTCGCCAGTCTGTCGCAGGACAACACAGAGACATACAGGACAAACAACCATGCACACACACACTCACACCTAGGGCCAATTTGGAGAGACCAATTAA
>CAEGAF010080741.1:0-16441 GCA_903067075.1 Micropoecilia bifurca | reverse complement strand
CTTCTGGCCTCTTTCACATATTTACCACTCTCTGACAGTACACTCAACCATCTTTCTTTTGTATACTCTTTTCTCAAATCTTTCTGCCATAGAAGTTTAATATTTGACGATTCACTACCCAGATTATAACTTAGCAGTTTATAAAATTGAGAGGCAGTGTGTCGTTCCTGTGGCATCTTAATATAAATCAATATATCATTTTCTGCAATCATTTTAAATTTTGAGGTGATGCAATGTCTCATCTGTAGATATTTCCAAAAATTTGCTCTACCTTCCAAATTAAATGTGTGAGTAAGTTCATTGAAGGACACCAATGTTTATATACTTGTTTATTTTGTATTAATAAATCTCCATCCATCCATCCATCCATCCATTCATTCATTCATTCATTCATTCATTCATTCATTCATTCATTCATTCATTCATTCATTCATTCATTCATTCATTTTCTAACACCCTTGTCCCTTAGTGTGGTCAGGAGTGTAGCTGGTGTCTATCTCCAGCTAAAGTTCACCCTGAACAGTTCGCTAGTCTGTCGCAGGGCTATTAATAAACATGGGTATCCTATTTGAAATGTTACATAAAGATTTGTTCATATATTTATATTAACAACTTAACTTCTGATTTGCAGTGCTTTCGCTGGTAAAAACTAAATTTTTCATAATTAAAAATAATTTACCGTACCAACAACCAGATTGCTTAGTTTTATGCATGTCAGTGTTTCTTCTCAACAAGCAGAAGATTAAAAAAATACTATTTGTGTGTTAACAACAGGAAATGGACTGTAATTATATAGTTTTTGATGTTTTGCAGTATTAATCGCTTGTGCCAGTTATATTTTTGTCAGACTAGCAATCAGTATATTCCAAGTATTTTTTAGGATTAGTAAAGCTTGTCCACACTAACCACTCTCAACAAAGACGGCAATGCATTTCTTTACTGCAAGATCTACTACATAGTGCCATGATGTTTGCTCAGGAATATTTGGCTTTGAAAAAATAGTGGTATGAGCAAAACTGACTAAGTGCTACTCAAATATTGTCAGGAATGACACAATAATAACATGTTGTAATCTATGCAGATGCTTTGTTTGTGCCAATGAAGATTTGCTAACCGATTCCTTGATTGTAAAGAATAAAGTTTTATTTTCTGAGAATTTCCACTAAAAGTTAATTGAGCACATATAAACACTTTATAGAGAATTATACATTCAGCCCAACATGGTAAAGAAATCTTTAAGAGTGGAAGCAGAAAAAACAGCCTGTGATTAGATCAAGATAGTGACCTACTATCTCCTTAGAAAGTAGTATACTGTAGATTTTTACAGTATTCATTCCAAAACATGGACATTAAACAAACATGAACACTTTAGATATAAAAATTTAGGCATATCCTTCAGATGTACCAGTTCATTTATGAATTTTGTATCATGCTGTATGTTTTTGTTGCTGTATGACTTCAGTAAATTCATGTTGTGGATTAATGACAGAGGAGACCAGATATGGGGAAAAAATAATTCACAGCAGAGCAGTCTGTGTTATTTCCTCTAAATGTAATTTATGTTATTAAAACATTAATACAACTTATAAACAAGTTTTCTTTTTTTGTCTATGTCTTACTTACTTTACGACTTATTAGACTTGTAAAAACGGATAATCCGTTTAAATAATCAGTACTTACATGAGCTTGTGTTTTATTTGTTCCTGTTGCAGGTATCGTGGTTTTATTCTCCTCCTCACATTCCTCTTCTACACAGCCTACCACCTCTCAAGGAAGCCAATCAGCATTGTTAAGGTGACTGGAGAAATGTTTGTTAATTGTGAGGCAAATTGTGTTTGTATTGCTCTGATTTAAACTGACAATGCTCAGCTGTAGAAAAATATTGTTAATCTAAGCAAATGTAAATTTAAGATGAATGTAGTGGTTTCCAAAGTTAGGCTTAGGATTGTGAAACTTTAAATACAAGGTCTTAAAGGTTTCTGGGGAAATACATTTGTATTATGAATAATTGATTATGTTATTTTGCTATTGTCTCAATAGATGAGAAAAGAATTAAATAGGGCCAATAGCTTTTGAGGCAATTTTCTGCTGTAAAAGGAACACATTAACCAAATCTATTTACCCTAGCTAAGAATTTTTGAACAGTTATGCCAAAAATGATGACATCATATTCCACACTAAGCCTCTGATTTTCTAAATTTGTAACATTTGAGTTAAATGAAGGACCACTTTGCCTTAAATCACCCTCACAACTGTGAAGTACAGAGGTGGCTACATCATTCTGTGGTTTTTATCTGACTTATCTGCTTCTGTGTATGTGAGTTGTTTGATCTAGTTGTGTTTTTTTCTTTTTGTTTGAAATTCAGAGTGAGCTGCATAGAAACTGTTCATTAGTCATTCGACCAGCGTACCTCAACATAACTGATAATGATACCTGGTGTGACTGGGCGCCTTTTGGTAAGTCCTTTACTAAATTATCTTCATGCAGTTTTTCATTTTAAAATATGCTGAAAAATCGGAAAAATCCTAATTTAAAACAGTTCCACATGAGTATTATTCAGTGCTGTTCTTTATTAAAAATACATTATTTGTGGGTAATATATTTTGGCAAAGCCTCTTTACTTCTTTCAGGCAAACTGTGAAGGCAATCTGATTGGTTGTAGACCAGACAGGAAGAAAAGCAGGGGAACTGTTGGCATAAATTGAGAAAATTTTCTAGAAATATTTATTGATATGTGACATGAAACAAACTACATTAAGGACAAAATAAGTCAAGAATAGCGCTGGGGGATATGAGGAAAATCTAATATCCTGATATATTTTTTGCTATATCACGATATATGATATATATCACAATATTCTTAAATGAGCTCCAATGTTATTTTAAACTAGACTCCTTACAGCATGATGTCACCCACATAAGACTCATATAAAAAAGGATGCAGTGTTTTGAACTGTCTACAATATGACTAGATAACAAGGTGAGAAATAAGTTTTAACTAAGAAAGAAAATAGGGAGGCAGAGGGGAAGTAGATCAGTTATGCTTGACTTTGACAAACTTAACATATCAATGTGTTGTGGAATAAGGTGTAT
Organism: Micropoecilia bifurca; assembly: GCA_903067075.1. Taxonomy (NCBI): domain Eukaryota; kingdom Metazoa; phylum Chordata; class Actinopteri; order Cyprinodontiformes; family Poeciliidae; genus Micropoecilia; species Micropoecilia bifurca. Next base: position 13,347 of record CAEGAF010080741.1, on the reverse strand, counting down.
TTTGGTTCAGCTTAAAAATAAAAAAAGCGACCAACACACAAACTGACAGAGCATCAGTAAAGCAGGTGTTTAAATGAGCTAATCAATAATTGCTGTGTTAGCGTGGCTAATAGCAGCGGTGGCTAATCTACCACAGTGATCACTTATTAATAAAAGAAAAATACACGTCACGTCTAAAATCATAAAACTGTATTGAAGTGAATGTTCTGTTCTATGTGGGGTAATGTTTGAGTGTTTTTAGTGCTGAATCTGATACATAAAGTTGTGTTGTTGTCAGTCGCTATGGCAACGAGTCTACGTGTAGTGTAAAGCTGACGGAGAGTGAGAAAAAGAAGAATGAGTAGTTTTGAGTTATTTTTCCCATTGCATAGCACTAAATGAATCCTACCTACATCTCCAGTTTTCACTTTAACGGACTAGTTTTACCTAGTCCGTTAAAGGACCGTTCATAGCGCGGCTATGAACGATGTTCTGCCCAAGGCTGAAAGTTGGAAATGTCTTAATAATTTCGTTTAAAAACTTCTACAGTATTGATTTATCTGTATTTTATTTTGAAGGAGAATTTTGAGGTAGCAGTGCATTGTGGGTAGCAGAGGCAGTTGCAGTTAGGAATATGTGTTTGCGGAGAGAAAGCCTGCCTGTTAATGTATAAACTTCACCTCCTGTGTCGTCAATTGTTTCTTGCACCGCCGAAAACAATGGCTTTTCACTCAACCTTTCATTGAGCTTCCACACCATTGTAGAAAATTGTAAGAAGACGTAATAAAGGAGCAAGATGCTCAGCTTCCTGGCTCATGAGAATTGAGTTTGGCTTGCTGTTAATCTACATTAACATACACAGCGTATTTAACATGCAGTGATAACAATACAATGAAAAGCCATTCTCAGCAGATGGTGGAAGATAAAACTCATGGCACAGTGATGGACAACTCTCATGAGGAAAAGGCAGAAGAATTGGCTAACTCAGAAGCCAAAGCATCATCTAAAGCTAGCTGGAGATACGAACACTTGAGCTCTAAGCATTCATCCTACAAGTCATCCTCTAAGTCCAGCGTATTTGAAGCAGGCATCTTTGCACGAGTCTGCCGAAGCTATAAATGCTAAAGCTTCCTACAGTAAAAAACAATTAGAAATTAAAAAGCAACAAGCAAATCTAGAGCTGGATTTTAAGATGCTGGAGCTAGAAAAGGAAGCTGCAGCTGCTATGGCGAGAGTAGTGGTTCTAGAAGCTGCCGTAGCTGCTGAACAAGACAAGGAAGAGAGTGTAAAGAATGCAGTCCCACCACAAGTCATTAGACAACAAACCGTCAGCACTAAGCCCGGCTAAGGTCACATTCGTCTAAAGAGGAAATCCCTCAGGTCGAACCAGCATTAATAGCATCATCATTTTCCCCAAGGATATCTGGTCAAACTCCCTCTTCTCCGGTGCTCAAGAAAATGTATGTAAAAGATTAACCTTTTGACACACCAAGAGACTCTCAGGCCCAACAGTACCATGATCCCCACCACAATTACCCACCTATGCCTGGCTTAGCTAAGTTCCTTGCATGTAGAAAGTTGATCACAACGGTGCTCTTTAAATCCGACGACACCCCTGAAAATTTCAGAGCATGGCAGTCATCATTTTCAAATGCAACTGAAGACATAGACCTCACATATAGTCAAGAGTTGTATCTCCTAGTGAAATATCTCGGTAAACAGTCCTCAAAGCATGTCAAGAGAATCAGAGCTGTTTATACCACTAACCCCAAAGCTGCCCTTCAGTTAGCATGGGACAGGTTGGAAGAATGTTACGCTACACCAGAAGTAGTAGAAAATGCTTTGTTTAAAAAACTAGACAGCTTCCCTCACCTTACAAATAGAGACAATGTAAAACTCAGGGAACTAGGAGATTTGCTCCTAGAACTGCAGGTTGTGAAAAATGAAACTTATCTCCCAGGCCTCGTTTACCTTGACACCCCACGAGGTGTTAAACCCATAGCGGAAAGGCTACCTCCAAGTTTGCAAGATAAATGGCTTCAAGCAGGTTCAAAATACAAACAAAAATATTAAGTAACATTCCCTCCTTTCTCATATTTTGTGAAGTTTGTCCAAGAGGAGGCAAAAGTGAGAAACGATCCAAGTTTTGTGACATGCAGCAACCAACCTTTCAACAGAGGTGAGAGACCATCCTTTAAACAAACTGGTTACAAACCTCCTCTAACTGTAAACAGAACAGAAGTCAGTACCACCACTCTTCCTAGTACGAAAGAGGACGATCTAACACGTTACTGCCAGTCAACAGAAAATTGTAACCACTAGTGAAATGCAGAACTTTCCGGATCAAACCAATGCAAGAAAGACGAAACATGCTCAAAGAACACAGACGGTGCTTTTGTTGGTGTTCTCTTATGCACACAATAAAGGACTGTGATATGAATGTCAGTTGCGAGGAGTGCTAAGGTGAAAAACATTGATGTGATTCAACAACTCCGGCCAGAAAGCCTACCTGAACCAGAGCCTTAGCTCCAAGACAACACGCCACTTGAGGTAACGTCACGGTGCACTGAGATCTGCGGTGAAGGCTGTCCCCCATGTTCTTGCTCTAAGGTATGCCTAGTTCGAGTGTTCCCTAAAGGTCAACCAGAACACTCTGTCAAGATGTATGTGATCCTTGACGATCAGAAAAATTGCCCACTGGCTCGTCCCAAATTCTTTTAGCTATTTGGCATCAAGGAAGTCATCTGATATTACCACTTGAGAACTGAAATGTGTGGCAGGAAAGCAGTCAGGTTCCAAATAGAGCCAGTAGGTGGAGGCCCATGTCTAGACTTCCCTCCTCTCATTGAATGTGACAAGATAGTGTGTAATAGAGATGAAATACCTACGCCTGAAGTTGCTCTGGCCCATGCTCATTTGAAACACCTCGCTCCTTTCATACCAAAGTATGATCCAGATGCTGAGATAGCAGGTTTACTGGGCAGAGACATCATACAAGTCCACAAAGCACAAAACATGTAAATGGATCCTCCCAGCGCTCCCATTGCCCAGTACCTGGATCTGGGTTGGGTTATTGTGGGGGAAGTATGCCTCAATGCTCATAAGCCAACTGTTAACGTCTACAAAACGCACATTCTTTCCAACGCACATCCATCTCGCTTCACTCCTTGACCTAACAGCATCAGCCTTAAAGAAAAACCATGCTACGGCAAGGAGCACAAGAATAACTTAGGTAAACACAGCTCAAAACTTCATGCAGCAGAAGAAAAGCTTGGAGAAAAAGTTTTTCAGCGCACAGAGAATGACAACTAGCGTGCCCTGTCCTTTGAGGATGAGACGTTCCTAAAGATAATGGAAAAGGAAGTTCATCAGGATGAAAATAACAACTGGGTCGCTCTTTTACCGTTCAAGTCCCCTTGCTTGCCACTTCCAAATAACAGAGATCAAGCACTGTCTAGACTCAGCTCACTGAGACGCAACCTAAACAACAATCCCCAAATGAAAGAACAGTTCTCAGAGTTAATGGACAAGCTGTTTCAGAACCATCATGCAGAGATTGCTCCACCCACCATCAACAACACTCAATTCTGGTACCTGCCCATTTTCGGGGTATACCATCCCCAAAAGCCTGGTCAGATAAGGGTATTTTTCGACTCTAGTGCAGAGCAGTGTGGTGTGTCACTCAACTCCGTATTGCTAACGGGCCCATATCGCAATAATACCCTCCTTGGTGTTTAGGAAAGAGCTCATTGCAGCTACTGCTGACATCCAGCAAATGTTTTTTGAATTTCTAGTCTCACCAGACCACAGAGATTATTTGAGGTTTTTGTGGCATAAGGACAATGACTTGGCAAAGGAGATCCAGGACTACCGTATGCGGGTGCATGTTTTTGGTAACATGCTGTTAGGAATACGTGTTTGCAGAGAGAAAGCCTGCCTGTTAATGTATAAACTTCACCTCCTGTGTCGTCAATTTTTTCTTGCACTGCCGAAAACAATGGCTTTTCACTCAACCTTTCATTGAGCTTCCACACCATTGTAGAAAATTGTAAGAAGACGTAATAAAGGAGTAAGACGCTCAGCTTCCTGGCTCATGAGAATTGAGTTTGGCTTGCTGTTAATCTACGTTAACATGCACAGCGTATTTAACACGTAGTGATAATACAAACGGCATGTAAAAGAATAGTCTGATTGGGATGGGGGGAAATTTGTGGCTCAACCTTTTGTGGCAATAGTTTTACATGTCTTGCAAATTACCTCATTTTATTTGACATCCTCCATATAAGATCTAAACCACTGCCAAATTATTAATCCAGCGTTGGTTCTCTTCAGAACTAAACAAGTTAATATTATGCCCCTTCAGTTACCGTCTCATTCTCAGCTCGCCTCAAACTCTCGCTTTCACTATGTTGTTTGTTTTCTCTGTGCAGCGTGATTGGTAGAAAATGTTCAGGTTGGGAGGGGTGAGGGACTAGTGATGCATTCATAGGGTATCAGATAAACCATACTCGCAGTGAATTTGATGGCGAAAGTTTATTTGAACGACAATTTATACTCAATAGTTGCCATTTTAACTATTGTAAATTGAAAATATCGCTATACATCAAGTATACTCGATACATCGCCCAGCCCTAGTAAAGAGCACACATTTTCAGTTTGAAAACAGAATTTTATTTCTTTTTCTCAAAACTTGTAATACTTGCACTGAAAACTTATGCTCTCTTTCAAATATTCTCTGTGTTCTCTTAAATATTTGTGCTCATGCTCAAACTTTCTCCTCCCGTGTAAAACTTCTCTTGGCACAAATTAACTCTCTGCTCGCAACCCTCTCTGCTTGCTTGCAAATTCTTATCTTTTCTCTCTCAAAACAAAAAAGTACAGTGATAGTTGCCTGGAAATGTTCCAGCTAATAGAATAAAAGTACTATAATGGGCAGTGGGAGTCTCCCCAAGGGTTCATTTGTTTCCTTCTAGTGGGTGTGTGTGTGTGTGAAGCCACTACTAATATAGCAGCCCCCATATGGTAGCACCTTTTTTTCTGCAATGCCCATTGGTTGCAGAGATAAAAAATGTGATCTTTTTGCTCACATTGTTTTAGTGTGAGCAGAAGAGTTAGTTTCACATTTTAAAGTGAAACTAACCCTTAAATCAACATTTTTGCTGATAAAATGTCTAAAAGGTTACTTAGGGTTCTATCTTTATGTTTCTGTGCACATTTTGACATGTTAGTGCAATTCGTTTAGTTCGGCATTATTTTGCCTAAAAGCATCTCACAACTAGATTTTTTTGACAATTGAATTGGCGATTCCAAAAGCAAGCAGAAAATGTTTTGTAAGCGAGAAGAGAGCTCTGCAAGAGCACGAGGAGAAAGATTTGAGTGCATGAAAATTAGGGGTGTAGCAATACAATAATTTCACGATGCGATACGATATACAATATTCTGGTCACAATACTATATGTATCACAATATTTGTTGAGCGATACAATTACACAATACCTGACTGATTGGACAGTAACAGTCTGCAACTGGACGAAATTAATCAAAGATGCAGTGAGAGAATTAGTTTCTGTCATTTAATTCATGTGGGTTTGACATAAAACCCAAAAGTTTAAACAGTAAAAAGTTGTCAATGGAGTAAAAAGTGTGTAGTTTATAATGTGCACTATAAGCTCAAGTTGAAATTGAGACTGAGGGAGGCGGAGTCTTGCTGCTACGCCGTAACAAACTAGACGTTAAAAAGAGCTATAAGGCTATGGACCCCTATGGTTTCCCTGATGAAAAATTGATACTTTCCGAGGGCGGAAAATATCGATATATATCACCGAATCGATTTATTTATACAGCCCTAATTAAAATGTAAGCTAGAGAATTAAAGGTTTTGAAAAGAAAGACATGTAATCTTGCTTTCAAAATGAAAAGGTTTGCTCTGAAATTACAGCAGAAAAATCCCCCCCATACCATAGCAGAAGTTTTGAGTGCAAGCATTACAAGTTTTTTTTTTATAAAAGAGATTACTTGAAATCAAAGTATTGCGAGTTTGGAGAACAGAGAAATGAAATTCTGCTTTCAAACTGAAAATGTTTTGAAGGTTTGGTGGCCTATTCACTACAGAAAAAAAGTGGTACAAATGTCAATCACAATACAACAGTAGGTGGTACTATAGATCAGTGGGTAGAAATTATTTCATAATAAGTTTACTTTGTCCTCTGGCCATTAGCTCAATAATATTCTACTAAATATGTACTATAAATTCATTATTTTTTAAATACTTGAGTCAAAATATTCATGGAACTCAACTGACTTTTATATTTTATTGATTTTGAGTTTTTGTACGTACTACAAATAAACTCAAAATCAAAATCAGGTGACTTTTCTGCAAAGTACAATGTTTGAAAAATACACATTCATTAAAAAAAAAAGAAAAACAAAGCCTCTGGGACCCGCAAAATATTGGTGCCCTGAGCTACTGCCCCTTTGAGTTGTACATAAAGTTTGACTCAGATGACGAGTGACGCTATATCCAGTTATGACTTTCTAACCAACTGGACCATCATAAAACTGACTATGGTAAATCAAACATTTACCACATAAACCTTTAATTAATTGACAAGTTTCCTTTTAAAAACAATAAATTTTGTGGAAATTATTTGTTCTGTTTTGGTGCATAAAAAGGCTTTAGGGATACGTATTCCACTAATTAAACTGACAGTGTTCAGATATTTTATTGTTTTGACCACATACTTATGTTATTTAATGTCACTAGATTAAAACAGTTTACCTGTGGCCTTTCTGCAGATCAGGGCAACTATCAGACCCTCTTTGGTGTCCTGGATAACTCCTTCCTTGTTGCCTATGCCATTGGCATGTTCTTCAGGTTGGTAGCTGCTGCCTTTAGCTCTCCGGGTCAAAGACCTGGGTTTCTCCACCGACTCACTCTGGGGCTCTTCTCTCTCCCCAGTGGGATCTTTGGAGAACGCCTTCCTCTGCGGTACTACCTGAGCTTTGGGATGGTGATGAGCGGATTGTTTACATGTCTGTTTGGCCTTGGCTACTACTGGAACATCCACTCTTTAGGGTACTACGCCTTTGTCCAGGTACACACACACACACACACACACACACACACACACACACACACACACACACACACACACACACACACACACACACACCTCAGACTGACAGATTGTATCAGATCTGTTTGGAAATATAATAACATATCACACTTTTCTTAGTTTGAGTTACCTAGGTAATATGATTTAATTATTTTTGCAGTTTGGCAAACCTTTGGTCTGCATTTGGAAACCGAGACTTTTAATATTCTAAATTATTAAATCTTAACTATTAAGATTTCCGTCTCCATACTGTGTATCAGAAAGTAAGTGGAAAGTGGAAGCACGTGGATTGGAAGCTATTTTTTGCTGACCAAAGTCAGGTCAGAGCACAACAGCCAGTTTTCAATTGTCACTCAGCTTGGTAGAAACTTTGTTTTGTGGACACACACTCCAAGCACTGCTGCAAACAAAAGGCATCGTCAGGCATCGTTGTTTCACTTCACTATTTAAACTGCCTTTGACCATTAGTAACCAAATCCGGCTCACGTCACGGTTATTCAACTCAAACATTCAGACGCAGGCTTGATTTTATTTTCAATTTCTTTTTCCTTATATGTATGGGCTGAAACTAAAGTCTTAAAAAAAGTCTTCTTAGCTTTACTTAAAACCAAAAAGTACTTTTATAAATGTGGTTACCAGTTTCGGAGGGTTCCTGGGTTCCTCTTTTTTTGTTAGTTGTCTTTTCTTACAGCAGCATTGTTTCTTATAGTTGACAGTTGACTGAATTCAGTTCCTTATTTTAAAAGAAAGCCTGACTATATAAAAATGCCCTTTTCATTTGATTATATTTTTTACTGTAAAAAAGTATCCAAATCAACCTATCTATATCTGAGATAGGTTCCTCTGTATATATATATTAATCTAAATAAAGTAGGTAAATATATTACCTACACATAGAGAGATCAACCTAACTTTTATAGGTTTAACTTAAAAAAACAGATGATTGTCTGTTAGCCTAAAGACACTCACCGTTTAACCTAAAAGGTCATTATTCAACCTTTGGTACATTTCTTCAGAGCTTGGCATGATATGCGACTTTGTATTGTCATACATTTTCTGTTTAAATTATTGTTGATTAATCTAAAATAATCTAATTTAAAGTTCAAATTTGAGTTAAATTTTCTGATGGAAATTTTAACTCAACTTTCCAACTATGTGTTTAATCCTGATTAAAACATGGCTCAACAAGCTGAGTATTGTTATTGAGTTGTTTGTTGAAATGAGATCTGATTGTGACGGAAAAGCAGAAGTGAACCATAAATAGACAAGTGCTTTCTTTTATTTTTTTTAAGTTAGGTTTTGTTCAAAAGTGTGCTTGAAGCATTAGACTCCAGTCTGCTGAACTGGAGAAAAAAAAGATCCTTTGTTTTTAGTTTGTATTTAAAGTGTAGCTTTGAGGAGTCATTTGTGCTTCAGTCCCACACATGACTTCCCAGAGGGGAAAGTGGAGTTAGAAGCCTAACTTCTAAAACATCTTAAAAATTACAAAATTTAATGACGTTGTCAATATTAAGAATAAATGTACTTATTAATAAGATGTTTACTTCATTGTAGGTGTTGTAGCTGTTGGTTAATTTTTTTCTTCCCTAAATAAAAGTCTTCAGTCACATGACTCACAGGGAGCCACATGAGAGCTCATGCTTGTCTGGGCTCATGTTCTGCAGCTTTGGAGACAATAACAGTCCATCTCCCTTTCCACTCTTTCACCTTTTCATGTTCAGATTCCAGCTGTAAGCTAATGAAAACGGGCTTCTGTTGTGTTTGACACTGCAGGTGATGAACGGGCTCATGCAGACCACCGGTTGGCCTTCCGTGGTGGCCTGTGTCGGCAACTGGTTTGGAAAAGGGAAGTGAGTACAGAGAGGCAGTTCTGCTGACTCTGCAGAGTTTTGGAGTCAACTAAATCACACACTCTATCACATTTGAACAGCACTGCAACAAAGGACCAACAGAGGTGACATTTAAATGGTTCATACTGACACAAATTTGACATCAACTGACCCATGAAATCATGACAGCTTCACATGGACAATGCCTGGTGTCAGTGTTGGTTTTCTGCTTCAAGATGAATCAAAATTATTGAACAGAGGGAGAGTGGAGAACAAATCTAAACATATAAAGAATGCTTAATTTAGTTTTTTAAAGCCGATTTTGAGATTTTCAGTTCTGCTGAGTCAGTAGATCATCCTCAAACGTAAACGTTTTAACTGTTTTTGTTACATTCAGTAAGTAATGACACTTTTAAAGTTGCTCAAAAGTTGCATTGAAAGTCCATTAAAAATGCCAACTTTGCATTAAATTATCATAATTTACAAAATCATGCAAAGTTGGCACTTTGAATGGACTCTTAATGCAACCTTTAGACCAACTTTTCATTAAAAGTGTCATTATTTACCGAATGACCATTCATGACAACTGCCATAAACATTCATAAAGATTTCTTCATGTTATGACAGGTGTTATGTCATGTTTATGACAGTGTCATGTCAGTCTTATTCACACCTCTTCAAATAATATGTTACCGTTACATTTCTGCAATATTTTAATACCAAACATTAGTTAGTCTGAAAATAAAAGTTGAAAGTCCCCAGAAGTCAAAATGAGCTTTTTTCTCTTCAATCAAAAACACAAAGATTATTATTATGAATTATTTCTCATGTACATACACAACAATAAAATAAGTAAATTTTTAAAATTATGATATTTACCTTAATGTTTACAGTTATTTAACTTTTTTGCATAAATTATTTTTTATCTTGTTTTTCTGGAAAATATTTCTAGTTTATTTCCAGTAATAAAAATTTGAATTTCATTTTTACAATCTCAGCAGAGTTTATCCAAGTGTAATGCATGCCTAAGTGTGTAAAAAAAAACCTCACAAAATGTTTTGACATGACTTTTTATAAAATAAAAATAAAAGCAGAAAAAAAGACAAAAATTGATCCTTTGTGTTGTACTTACAATTTACAATATAACATACCTTTGAAATCTCATCCTAAAACAATTGCAAACATGTTTATTGACTCCATATGCTGGAAGGATACATTTAAACCATTCTTCTATTTCTGTCAGAAGCTACACAGACCTGTTAAAAGGGTTACAAGTGGTCGTGTGTTGTACTTTGAACAATCCTGGTTTATTCTGTACAATATACACCAGAAGCAGGATTGTGCAGCTAACTGTTCAGTGTTTCTTGTTTTCATCTTTCTAATGGTCAGGCGTGGGTTCATCATGGGCGTCTGGAACTCCCACACCTCGGTGGGAAACATCCTAGGTTCCCTCATCGCTGGAGTTTTTGTCTCCTCAGAGTGGGGGATGTCCTTCATTGTCCCAGGACTCATCATCGCTGCCGCTGGGATCCTCTGCTTCTTTTTCCTGGTTGAAAGTCAGTTTCTGCAAAAAGTTGTTTTGTTGTTTTGGATCTATTCTGGGGGGTTTCTGTTTATAAGTGTGACACCGTCGTTTCACTCTTTATTCACTTCAGAACCGGAAGATGTGAAATGCTCTTCTCCTCAGCATCATGTGAGTTTTAACCTAAACTATTTAATTCCCCTTTAGGATCAATAAAGTATTTTTGAATTGAAATTGAATTAAGTACTAGGGATGCAAAAAATGAATCAATTTATGATTAATTGCTGATTAATCGTTAAAATGATTAAAATTAGTTACAATGTATTAACGTGCATCAGACTTTCTTTTAGTGTTGTAGTTTGGCTGCCATACAGCAGAGAGAGCGCCAGTGGTCATACTTAAGCAGAGCCTCTGATACAGAATTAAAGATGTCTGCAAAATCCTGAGCAGGGGAGAGAAACTACCATAGGAATCTACAGTCCAGACACAGGTCTGGTGTGGGATGGAAAATGCACTTTATGTGTATGTTTAAATTTAATAATGTGAGAAAACTTGAGTTTTCTGTTAATTCAGTCGGTATCTAATTAATCTGACACAAAATAACTTAAACATTTTATGATATCTTTTTTCAATTCAGCTTATTACGAGAAAGGTAGTCTTATATGTTATGGAAAGACAGTCGAGCTTTTAAGAAAATCTACAATCGGTCAATAAGATCAATCAACTGTAGATGAACTCATTAATCAATAACTTGCATTCCTACTTTCTCCTTTTTTCCTGAACCATTCATCTCTGAGCTCATAGCTGTGTTTGTATGTCAGGTCACTCAGGAGGACGGTGAGACCGAGCCTCTACTGCAAAACGGGAACAGAAGCATCAATGGCGCTGTCTCCACGGAGACTCCGAAGATCATACAGGAACACTCTGAGGCCATAAGCTTCTATGGGGCTCTCTGTATACCTGTAAGCATAAATAGTTGAATTTAACGGATTTTTTTTTTTTAAAGATTTGTCTGATTTTGCTCCAGATATGACATTATTGTGCTGCTTACATGTTCCAGTCATAGTCTTTGGCTCTATATAGTGGTCTGAAAGACAAATTGCACATTTAAAATTATAGTAGAAGCTCCATTTCCATTTGACATGATCATGTTTTATTTATTTGAGGTTGGTGGACCTCCTAATACAATTGCAAACCCAAATATTTAGTTTCTTCCATGGATTCTCCATAAAATTCAAGTTGTGAACATTGTTACTTCCTGTCAAAAAAAATATGTTGCTGAAATTAAAAGATTACTTTAAGCCTGGGTCAACTGTCAGGGTATGAATGATTTTAGGCTTAATTATATCTATGAAGCTTCTATCAGCTTTTCACTATACTCAGTTCAGATTGATGGATTATTCTTCCATAAATCAATCCATCCATCCATCCATCCATCCATTTTCTTCTGCTTCTTTCGGGGTCGTGTCTCGGGGCAGCAGCTTCAGTAGGGAGGCCCAGACTTCCCTCCCCAGCCACGTCTTCCAGCTCCTCCAGGAACCCCAAGGCGTTCCCAGGCCAGCCGAGAGATATAGTCCCTCCAGCGTGTCCTGGGTCTCCCCTCCTCCTGGTGGGACGTGATCAGAACTCCTCACCAGGGAGGCGTCCAGGAGGCATCCTGACCAGATGCCAGAGCCTCAACTGGCTCCTCTCTGTGGAGGAGCAGCCGCTCTACTCTGAGTCCCTCCTGATGACCGAGCTTCTCTCTCTAAGGGAGCCCAGCCACCATGCGGAGGAAACCCATTTCGGCCGCTTGTATCCGTGATCTTGTTCTTTCGATCATGACCCAAAGCTCATGACCATAGATGAGGGTAGGAACGTAGATCGACCGGTAAATCGAGAGCTTCGCTCTTTGACTCAGCTCTCTCCCAATCCGCCTGTCGATCTCCTGTTCCTTCTTCCCTCATTTGTGTACCAGGCCAAAATCACAATGAAAAATACAAACAAACAAAAGCTAACAGAAATACCACATGGCAGGCTGGAAACGTCAGCTGCAGCCTCCAGTGACTGGACATGCGCGCACTGCACCAAGACGTGTACCCGGTGGTGGTGGAGCGAGTGGAAGCGAATGAAAAGGCTGATAACCAACATGCTGAAACCCAGCCTATTTATAGGCGGACCAACATTTCAAAGTGCTTTACATAATTAAAATAAAAACAGCATGTGACATTGAATAAACAGTGAGAAAGAGAGAGAGATTTAAAAAAGAAAAAAAAAGATAAAAACATTAAAACCTGCTCCCCTTACAGGACTTCAGTTAAACATTGTTTAACTGGGAGTCTAACCCTCTGGAACGTTAGTCAAAAACACCGTTTGACAAGGAATCCAACCATCACAGACAGCAGTGTTTCAATTGACAAAATAATTGGGCTATTTGATATTTCAAAAATAAATGATTATTATTAGTAGTTTTTTTGGTTTGTTAAATTGATGCTTTTTCATGATAATTTTTGATAAGCTTTTGCTCTAGGATGAGGTGGTTTCTTGGCTACATCAAAATTATTTGTCAAAACTGCAATGGACACACTGTTTTTGCATCATACGAGTCACATGATCAACAACGGAAGTTTGTTGATCATGTTTATGCCAGTGGTAACAAAAGTTACCACTGGCACAAACCACGATGAGGATAACAGGAAGTAGTTGGAGGATTATGGCACACTGTGCTTTTTAATAATTTATCGTGTGCACAAACTTATTTATGTGTGATTTTAGTTCAATCTGGAAAGACTCAGACGGACAAAAGGGGAACAATTAAAAGATTTAATGACGAGAATGAACATTGGTTTGGCGCTCGGACCCCGGCAGTTAATTTGAGCTGAGATTTGATGTGAACTCGATGAACATCTCGATAACCGATTAG
>CAEGAF010080738.1:0-29064 GCA_903067075.1 Micropoecilia bifurca | reverse complement strand
ATATGGATAGTGGGTAAAATTGAAACTTTAACAATCACATCATCTTGTTGTTTCTGTGCCAGACAGGTGATCTGTTATGTTTTCCACCAACAGCTAATGAAAACACAACATTGAAGATTAGAATATTATATCAGACCAATGAAAATAACTTGAATACAGCAAAGGTTGTTATTTCCAAAAGGTGCTTTCAGTCTCACAAAAAAGCCTAGTCGAAACCCATATTCTGATTGACGGAGTATGACTGTGTTAGCCTGAGAGGATTTGAGAAGAGTAAAGAAATGCTGTCTCCATCCTTTAGAGCTGAATGGGGGGGATGGGGGTATCAGGATGTGTCCCTCACCCTCCCGTTAGCTGCTGTCAATCATGTCTCAGTGGGTCCAAAAGAAGACGGATTGACAGAGGGCCGCCCCGAACTCATTCTGTCTGCACTGTTTACCCACATTATAAAGCTGTTTAATCAAATCTTTTTATTGTGAATCTTTTCTCTAATTACTGCTTGAACATTCAGTCCGAATCAGAGTAGGAAAAAGTTTTTTTTGAGAGAGATTTTCGACACCATGGGAGAAACTACTAATGCATGTTGACACTACGGATAACTTCAGGCTGGTGATGAGTTGGCATTGAAATAGTCATCGGTTCCAAGAAGAGACTTAGAGCACCTCCTTAGCTTCAGTTGCAGTCCCCAATCAATTTCGCTCTCGTATTGCTCGCTGGAGTAGAAATGAGAGCGATTCCACTTTCTGATCACTAATGGAGCCAAGTGATTACAAGAGTTTTATCAGATTCGCACAGGGCTGAAAGATGTGATTGCAGAGAGCAGAGTGTGCTTCCTCCTTATCATTGTCATCTTGTCATTATCTTGATTTTTACTGTAGAAACACATGAGAAACATGGAACAAAAGTAACAAAGTATTTAATCCACAGTGCCTTGCAAAATTATTCCTAAGCCTTCAACCTTTAGACTCGTTGTTTTGCACGTGTATCCAGCCCCTTTAGTCCAACATCTAAGTAGTAAAATTCAGTGAAACTAATTGCCTTTTTAATGTAATTTGAAAAGGAAGGATAACTGTGTGAAGGTGTCAGAGGGGAAAGGAGAGCTGTCAGCATCATGAAGAAAATAAATAAAGTTGTGGAAAATTTTTATTATAAAACAATAACCAAACTCAGCATTTGAAATTGGAAAGAGCAAGACATGGCCAGCCACACAAATTATACAAGCAGTGATAAGGCCCATGATATCTCTGAAGAAGCTTCTAAGATTCACAGTTCATGAGGGAAAAATCTTTAGTGTAAATTCTATAAATTTGCCCCTCTTGTACAAGACGAAAGCCAACGTTGAAAGAAAGCTGCGTGAAATCCCGTCTGCAGTTTGCCACAAGCTGAGTGGAGGAAACAACAAAGAAGGAGCTGTGATAAGATCAGGTCAAAATTTATCCAACAAGGTCTTAGGAAGCTGGTCAAAGTTTATGCCAGGTATGGAGCTGAATACAGCACCAAAAAGTATGTTTAAGGTGACATAAATAATAAAAAATAAATCGTGCTTTGGTTGAGGTTCACCTTGCAGGTAGACATCAACCTTAGGACAACCAATTTGTCCTTAAAGAAAAAAAAATAAAAATAGATATTTTTAAACAGGATCACTAAGAGAAAATTACATTTTAAACTGAATTTGAAATGGTGTTAACTAAATTTAGAACAGGAAAAAACCCACAGCAGGCCAAGCTATCAATATTTGATGATAAAAGTGAGTAGAGCCTAAATTGCTAGGGGTTTCTTTTGCCGCATAAAGCCTCAAAGGGAATCAGACATCTTTCATGCCTCTGCTCCATCTGTCTGACCCAATTAGTTTCTCCGGACAGGTGAGCAGAGGCAGGATCGAAACATCGAAACGGGGAACCTTCGTTGACACCTGGTGTGGTGAAGAGGGCAAAGTTTAACATGTTCTTCTTCACTCTCATGAATACCTGCACCTACACACCTTGATGATTCGACACACACGCGCACACACACGGACATACAATGTCGAGCTCTTCTGTTTATCCCAACCCACTGTCAACATCCACAGAACAACAAGTGCAGCCACTCTCCCTCACTATCTTTGTTTATCCTCTTATTTCTTATTTTGCTGTCAAAACTCCTACTGCTGCTCGGGTGCCTTGCAAGGCGACGGTTTGCCATGAAAAGAAGCAGATAAGATGGAAGATGCCGCTGCCAATAAGAGATGTGAAATGCTGAAAGGTTTCCACTGTTTGTGGGTGACTGAATGAGCAGATGGGGGGAGGAGGATTTGCAAAGAGAGAGAGAGAGAGAGAGAGAGGCCTTTATTGAATAGTGAAGCAGGAAAATTGACTCAACCTTGAATTTGATGCATTTCTGCATTTACTATTAGAGATGCATTGATCAGAAAATTTCCAATCACTTCTGTGTCTCAGTCACTGGAAATTAACAAATTCAATAAAGTCCTCCAGATTTTTGACCTTTATGCTTCAAATGAAGGTCCTGGACCCTCTGCTATTGAGAGACGATTACTTGCTGGAGGCGTGGATAAAATTAAAGTTTTACCTAATTTCAATCGCTGATATAATGCTCACGATGAAGTTTATCTGATGTTGCCAGCGCTGTAAACAACCATCCTCCAGTGTGAAAGGAGATGGGCTAAGATGAATGAAATGACTGTTAATGTTAATTACTGAACAGATTCGTTCACTTCCTACGCTTCCAATGCCAAAACTACAGGAGAAAAATCAAATCAACGTCATCGTTCACAACTTCTCCTTCTGTTCCCTGATTGGCCCAGTTGAAATGCTACTAAAGAAATCAAGCTCAATGGAAGAAAGCATAGATGGGGCATTGCAGGGGGATGAGAATCAAGTGCAATTGCATAGAAAATCAATTGCTAGGCTAGGACAGAGATATCACTACAAATAAAACCCAACTAAAAATCCCAGCAAGATCTAGAGAAGCTCATCCAGGTATTTATCTTAAGTTGCATTGATGACTAAAACAGCGTCCTCATAGTTTTACCTAGAAAATCAATCAAACAGCTGCAGCTGATCCAGAACGCTGCTGCCTGTGTTCTGACTAAAACCAGGAAGATAGAGCACATAACACCACTAAAGTCACTACACTGTAAAGCTCCCTGTAGCTCAGAGAACAGACTTTAAAATCCATCTGCTATTGTTGTATCAAACTTCCAGACCCCTCAGGTCTTCTGGTTTTGGTCTGCTCTGCATCTCCAGAACCAGAACCAAACATGGAGAAGCAGCATTCAGCTTCTATGCACCACAAATCTGGAACAAACTTCCTGAAAACTTTGAAACAGCTGAAACACTGAGTTCCTTAAAAATCCAGACTTAAGACACACCTGTTTAGAGTTCATTTTGAAACATTATAAATGAAACGTCGATAAACATTCTGATGTGTAATAATTCCATCAGACAAAAAGTTATATTTCGATTGTCGACTGTGTCTTCTATGACTGTATTTTTATGATGTAAAACACTTTGAATTGCCTTGTTGCTGAAATATGCTACACAAATAAACTTGATTGATTGATAAAACGAGTTTCATGATATATTGCTCTCTGCTTGACAAAACACACTATGGTTCTCAAACTTCACATTGACATTTTCAGTTGTCTTCATCATCTTCAACTACTATAATTAGCATGAATAGCTGTCAATTGTTTTCCAAGCAGACCTTGCTTGCTAACTTTGCTGTTGTCAGCACAACCTATTAGTGCGTAGCTATTATGCATTCACTGAGCAGTAGAAAGGGAGCATTTTTAGTTTTCAAAGACTCTGTAACACATCAGGGCTGGTGAAGGAAATAATCAGATGATTTTAGTCATTGGTGTGTTTAAATTATGTGGATCACAACAATGTGAGAGTTGGGTTTTCTTAAAAACTCAGACCTTTGGGGTTTGTTTGAGTATGTGTGTATTATTGAACATTAACTGTGGGAGACCAGTCAACCTACCTTTCATAGTCCCCGTTGCAGAGCGCTCTGACGGGGATGGAAAAGGGCTCCCACACAGGATTCAGGGTGTTCTTCACCACCTCGGTCTTGTGACAAATGGTAAACCTGGAGAAAAAGATCAACAGAAACTTACAACCCTGAATAAGCACAGAGCTTCAAAACAAAACCAGGATATAGAAAGAATCTCTCCCCGCACAGCTTTTCTGTGTTCGAGACCAATTCTGTCCGCATGCATCTGTACGCAACCGAGTTAAAAGAGGCCTCGGTATGAAATCTTCTGTACTCGACTCCTTTCATCTCGAATCTTTACGCACATCAGCCTGGCTTTCATCCCCGCACAGAGAAGCAGAATCCAGATGCAAACTCACGTGCCATCCTCGTTACTTCTATAGAAGACCATGAAGGGGTCTGACTTTCCAAAGAAGTCCTTTTTATCCAATTTGTTGGCACAGAACTGCATGGTGGCATAATCCTACAAAGGAAAAAACCACAGCGAGAGTAAAGGACATTGTAAATCCGTTCTTTTGCCTGTGTCCCTCCTGTTGTTTGTTTATACATGCTGTTTGCCAAGATATAAAAGCACTGAAGCAACAAAAACCGGGCAAAAAATGTCGACTGAATTCTAATAGGAGCAGAGCAAAACCAACCACTGGGTTTTAGTTTGTGAAAATGTACAAATGCATTCATTACCATTTTTTTGTTATGCAACTCTTGCATTGAAAATACCTTTTGTGTTCAGTACAATAATAGTAACGATGTTAGGCACAGAAACGGATTCTAAAACCTCGTACATGCAGTAATAAGCTGGGAGCTGCATATGAGGCTACAGCCAACAATACACTAGAAAGGCTGGTATTATTATAATTACACTCATTTGGGCACCGATTCATTGTTCATTGCTGGATTAAGGACAATCTCTTTGCCTCCCAGCTCTCTTCATTCCTGATAGTTTCTCTATGTATTCTAAATATGAGCTTGCATTCCAGGACGATAAAGTGTTGGATGCTTAAATGATCACATGAGGAAAAAAGTGACCTTATTGATGGTCACTAACAAACTTCAACTCATCACTATTTAAGCTTTGGTAAGAAACCAGTCAATTATTACATTTCAGGTAAAAATACTAAAAATGAAAGTTTTGTCTTAAATAATATATATTTCAAACGTTTCACATAACTCTGGTGTCGCCTAATATTTATTTTATATATTTTAGAGCATCATTTGGCTCTTTTCAGATTATGCCAAATTAAACCAGACATATTTAAAATTGCTACCACTTTAAAACACTTTCATACCTCTGACTTTGTGCATGTGTGACGGCTCAATATGGATTCTTTGTTCAGCCCAATTACTGATTAAACCCAATGAAAATTACAGGCAACTGAATATGTTATTATTATCATTTTAAAACAGGTAAAAATTGATCATAATGGGATTTTTGACCCCGTCAGAAGGAATGAAAAAGCTGGATGAAACCTCTGCAAGAAACACTTTTTTGAAACATTCCCGTTTCATCAGCCAACAAAACTATTTTTCCCAAAGTCTTGCAGGCATTTAAATTTTTGGTGATGTCTTAAGTGTTCTATTTTATTATATTTTTTTCACATTGTAACTTTCCCATGGTTGCTGTTGTCTCTTTTTTCTTGTTGAGTCACAAACAATGAACTTTTACGAAGACAAGTAAAACCTGACCTCTTTATGAGACATCTGTGTACCACTGGAATAATTTTGGTTGGCCGGCCGCTCATGGGAAGATTTATTAGTGTTTAATGTTTTGTTTTCCATTTGTGGATAATGTCTCTCACTGGGGTTTAGTTACGTCATAAAGCCTCAGAAATAGTTTTACAACCCTTTCAAGGCTGATGAATGTTTTCGTCTATTCTTCAGTTACTTTAAATCGGAGCATGCGTCCAGCTTTTTGACATTTCTTAGACTTTGTCAAGTTATCAAATTGTTACTTGGTTACTGTTTAGTAACTTCTTGATTTTACACACCTGGCAGTAATCGGGCCTGGGTATGTCCAGTGAAACTGAACTTAGCTTTATTTTAAAAAATGGCAAATCAAAATTAATTCCTAATATTACAGGGACCAATTCCTTTTTCATTCATGGTTACATTGGTTTGGATGGGTATTTTTCTTCCTTTATAAATTGAATCATAATCTAAGAATGGTATTTTGTCTGATAATAAAATTTGTTTGATAATCTAAATCATTCACCTGTGACAGATAAGCAAAATTGAAAAAGAAAGAAAAGAATGCACATTATCTTTTAAGGACCTGCAGTTTCACTATTTTAATTGAATAAATAAACGTTTTATTATCATTATGATTTATGGGTTGCACTCGTATTTCTTTAAGATGCACTGGGAAACATTCAAGAATAACTGCTTCTTGCATACGGGGATGTAAGAGCTGCTATTTTTACCAATCACGTCCACCGGCTCCTAGCTTTTGATGCTGCTATTTGATCTGAATTAGCAATGTGCTGAACACGGCCTTTATCGATTGCTTTGACCCACATCAGTACGGTCCGTCTGTGACCTACCTCACACTAACCCCTATCACATCCCTCAGACACAGACACAGCACCGACCCGACTGCTCTGTTGAGGCAACTGCAGAGAGAAAAAAGTGAATTCCCCTCCTGCACGAAAACACTTTGGAGTATCCTGCTCAAAACGAGCTAACTCTGTTACCTTATTCTTTTGTTCCAATAATAGTTTTTGATTTTTCAAATCAGCGCAGATTATGGCGTAATAGAGAAAAACTCATTAAAACAACCTGTGCTGTCAGCTAAAGTGCCTGCTGTTCATCTGCTTTCATTTCCTTGCGTCATTTTCAATTATTATCATCGAGGGGGTTTTAAACCAGCTAGCAAAAACAGTAGGGGGAGTACTGATAGGAACCAAACCTATAGAGAAACCCACTGCGCATTTTAAAACCTAAACTATGTCAAGCTGTCCCTTGGTGCTTTTCACAAGAACATCTTATTTCACATGTTCCCATTTGGTCTATTTATACAAATAATGGAACACAGCAAGAGTTTGCTTGTGTTGGTTGCCGAAGCCCTTTGGAGCCGTCCAAAACCCACGGTGCAACAACCCTGATGCAACCTCTACAATCAAACTATCATGGCAACAGTGCGCCTTAAGCCCTCATTAGGTGCAAGTAACACATACCCGCTTTGGTGCTTTGCAGTGTTCCCTCATTAAGTGAGGAAAAAAGCAGAACATTCATTTCAGCCACTGAGGTTCAGCAGCAGCAGGGGAATACAGAGTGCAGTCTGCATGCTTTTCTCTGCTTTATCCAGATAGCACCGCACAGGACAAGTGGTAGAGCGATGGTCCCTGTCAGTTTCCCCAAAGTGGGGCTCTTCCTTTCAAAGGGCCACAAAGCAAGTCAGACAAAACCTGAATGCATGTTACATAAGCTTCCATGGCGTCTTCAGGACAGCAGAGCACAGTGAATCACCCGGCGAATCACGTGCCAAAACATTATGTAGACATTAACGCAGCTCTTTTGTGTGTTTCACGCATCAATCCATTTCCTCTGTTTGCATTTCCCCATGATGAATGAAAGACAGAGGAGGAGGATTTCAGCAAATGTGAGGATGAGTTTGGTTGATGAAAGAAAGTGCATGGACAGAGCGACATTTGGCAATTTGAATTCAGTGTGAAACTGGAAGTATTTGCATAAGAAAAACACCTGACATAATCACAACAATCATTCAGAAAATAGGGTTTAGTGCAGGGATATGCAGTAATTCATGTTTTTATGCTCCATGATTGACTTTCTGGTGTTGCTTTATTCATAAATACAAAGGGAAACAACTGAGAGCAAGCCTCACAATGCCGAAGTTTTCATATTCCACAGGCATCAAAGCATCTTGGGGGATTTTATGTAACAGATAAACAAAAGCAATAAATGATTGTGATGCAGAAGTAATAAAAAGTCAACATTTTAATACATTTTGTAGTAATAAAACTTTGGAAATTGTGGGATTTATATGTAGCTAACTTTACTGTGATACCACTAAATAAAATTCAGTACATCCAATGGTTTCAAAAGTCACCTAAAAACGTAAATAAAACCTGTGTGAGTAATTAACTGTCAATATAAATGCAGCTGTTCTGTAAAGGTCTAAAAGTGTTTGGTAAAGTTTCAAATTGGGATTACCTTATGAAACATTTTTTATATAATACACCTAAACATTATTGGTACATTATAATGCTTCAATAAAATCCCAAACCTAAATCCAACTGAGAATCTGATGTAAGGTTGATGTTTAAAAACACAGACCATCGTATCAGACTGCATGGGTAAAATTGGTAACGACATAATCCTAAACGCTAGAAGATGTTAATGTACAAATGATTTAACTAAAACAAATCCGTACAAAATACTATTACATTTTGGGCTTAATTTAATGTGACAACATTTTAAAAATTGAAGGGAATATACACATTCCTTTTCAAGGCGGCGCTGTTGTTTGTAAAATATTTATGAATTATATCTCTTAGTATGTGCCTAATATTTTAATTAGTAATATCCTTCAGAATAAAGCTTAGTATCTGCTTTTCTACCATGTAAATCCTGCATTGAACTTTTCTTAAATTCTCTACTTGCTGTGCGCACTGTGGTTTCCAGCTGGAATATGCAAAGAGGTTTTCTTAAAACTTAAATCAGAAGAAGCTGCAGAGAGACCAGGAGGAAGATCTGAGAGCAGGCCAATCGCCGTTCATATGTGCAGGAGCAAACGGCGGCCATGAGGAAGTCTTTGATCCATGCAAAGCCTGTTGCTCTGTCTAATGATACCTGGCAAATCCACCACGGAGGCTTGAGCCAACCCTGCAGAACTTCCCCCCGTTGATTCCCACTCCGCTCAATTTTTTCTTAAATAAGAGCTGCAGGCAAAGCAGCACCTCAGCTTCTGACTTATTGGTCACAGGTGGATTAGTTGATAAACACTGTCCAGATGGACGGCAGGACTCCTAAACCATTGCATTTCGGTCGTGTGGGACGTTGCCCGACAGCAGCATCTTCACATCTACTTATCTGTCTTTTATTCTAACTACGCTCTCTCAAGCTGCCGAGGTAATAATGTCTTTCAGGGTTAAAAATATGTGCAAACAGGGCAGGTCTGGAGTGGCGCATCTTTCCATCTCTAATTGGCCAGAAACAGTCATTTGTACCGGTAATGATCATTTGCATTTATATTACTAATTCGCCTCCTGAAGAGGTGCTTTGCACTGATGTTGCTAACCGCCATCATAGCAGACTCATGGCGGCCCTTCAATGAGCATGAGCGCCGACACACGAGCGTAACAGGGCAGCTTATCACGGCAGGTTCATTATCTGCATCAATCTGATCTGCCTCTTCCTAACAGAAGACTATTTAAAACAAAGCAAGACAAGTCAGGTCAGGTAAAACTGCAGTCAAACTCCATGAAAGTACAAGGGAATTAACATAGCTTTGAACTCTCAGAGTATTACACGTTATGTGGTGCAATAAAACACGTATATGGTCACTTAGTGGGTTACTGTACAGCCTCTAATGGAGGCCCAGTAGTGCTGCCCAGAATATCTTACTGCTCTCTGCTGCTATGCTGGCACCACCATAATGCTGTTATTTACTATCTTCATTTAGCACTGAGGAGAGGAAGCCAGCGAGTATTACTGGACACTGGTTATTAATGTGGACTCATGGATTAACACCACACAGAAGAGTAGAGGCCCAATTTAGTGATTGGAATAAAGGCGGTCTCATTAAATAACAATTCATGCTTGTAGCATACTCACTAGGTACACAATTTGCAAATGACAAACGTGTTCGCTCGGCAACACGGCGTATCTTGCTCGTTTAATGAGAACATTTATGATACGATACATCTCACCGACGACAGAGATATAAAACATCCCTCTTCACAAAGGCGTGTGGGCATTGCTAAACATGTATTCGTACCACTTTGTGTGTCATATTAAAGCCTGATGTGCCTTTGTTTAGGTGGATGGATAAAAAAGTAAAAAACCTCCTCTGAAAAGCATTCATTGTAAAAGAAATTAGAAAGTAAACCGGTCAAAACTTTTTAGACTTACTCTGCAGTTTCCAAGCTCTTCAGCTGATAAGATTATGGTTCCACATGTCTTCCCAGGAATGCCCCTGTGGGGGAAATAAGACAAATCATTTAAACTTTCAATAAAAGCAGCTTCAATGATCCACTGCGCACCCTTAAATTTTTATCGTAGCACAATCTTCCCAACAAATTCTTCAGAGTAAAATCTGACAGAGAGTTATGATTTCCAGGGACAGGTTTCACCTTTTCTTCTAGTTCTGACTTCTTTATTAGGTTTTTTTTTTTTTTTCTACACATTATCATAAATTACTATTACCCTAGTTCAGTTATAATTTTGAAGCTTTTAAGAGTTACGTGTGTTTATCTTCGGCTTATTGTAGCAAAACCACATCTGGGTCTCTGCCCAGATGTGGTTTCATATCTCACCTTATTCAGGGACTTTCTTGTAATATGCCAGCTAAATAATATACGAGTCAATTCATACACATTTATTGCACATTTTTCTAACATTTTTATGAGGTGACTTGCCATATTTCAGCACTTCATGCACTTGTGAATAATATGGTAACTAAATTTAAGTGAAAGCAGAACAAAATGGATTTTCAATTTATCGATCATACAGTAGCTCTCCCGCTGCTGACATCCTGTCATCTTTTTAGAGTAAAGAGGGAAATTACATGCAAGTCCTGCTGTGGCCTTAGCTGGAGTCCAATCATTAAAAGGTCAAACTTGCTGCAGATCCTCGTCAAGCTGTGACAGCTGACGTGGCTGTCACCTAACGCTGGATTCTGTCCGTCTGAACCAGAAGCAGTTTGTCGCTGCAGCAACAGAGGCTTGCAAATAAAAGCTCAAACTTACAGCATCTAAACATTCAGGAATGGGTTAGACAAAGAAGGCTATTAGGAAAGCAAGAGTGCTTTTCTCCCTGCACAAGAAATGTTGCCGTTACTGCTGGTTTTACAGTTCCAGCTGTACTGTTCCAGCTACTGTTTCTCTCAATATCCAGTCCTGTAACACATCTAGTAAAACAGACCATTAAAGTAAATCAGCTTTCTAAGGCTTCGAGTTTGATCAATACCTCTACATAGATCCTGCATCCAAAGGATCCAGCTTTAAGTGCTGCACTATCTTTGTGGGGGAAATGTGTGAAGTAAGGCAGCTGTATTCGGAGGGCAGACATATTTAATTCTCCCGCTCTATCTTTTAAGGTCCGCGGAGACTCCACTCAAGGTGAATTAACTTTCCTTGAATTATCGATGTTTCACTCCTCCAACCATTCGCACATCAAAGAGTCTGTAAAATGCCTGGCGATAAACCCAGTAAACACAGCAATAGAGACTAACTTATCTCCTTATAAAATCAAAGCAATGGCCAGCACTCCCATCAAACCGGGAATTAAAATCAAGTGAACGCTCAAGAATTGGGGTCGAGACGAACCACTCGGAAATCATCTCAGCCACTGATAAGTGAGCAGGTACCGAGAGGCCGATGGTCTTTTAAATTAGCCATGCATTATTGAACGCCGTATTTTCTCTGGCGCCTTCTTGTTAAAATGTGAAGAGGAAGCACAAGCTGAGTACATAAATAGTTCCTTATTTGCTGACGTGTCCGACACGTGACTCTTCGCAGGTTTCCTTACTAGATTGGACGTTTGGTGATGTGAAAGCTCTCGCACTAAACAGACCTCATTCTCTCCACATTCATTCACTGACAAATCTTCGAGGGGGGGAAACGATGATGATTATGATGATGAAATGGTTTGAAATGCAAAGAGGTTGTCTTGCTTTCTGTTCATGAACAGGGTGAATGCTAAGAGGAGCTGAGGGAATCTACGCAGCTGTACATCGGAGCATTTGAATATGTATTTGAATCCAGTCAGAGGACATCGGAGCGGAACATTCAAGAGCATCAGAAAGTCTATGCATCGAAATGTGTGTCTGGAAATGCCTACGCTCACTTTCTTAGTAAAAATTTGGATTTTTGAAATTTGGACATGGAACCAAAATAACATAATAAATCATAAAGCAGTTAATATATACTTTGAGAATCAAGAAGGACATAGCTGAGGTATATTCTTCAGAAAGTGCCATAATTTTGAGGCGCTGCAACACCATTTGCATTGCTCCATAATTCATACCTTCACTCTACAGGCCCCTGTTTGCACCCAACACACTCTTTGCCATATGGTCCTGACCAACCCAATGCAAAACACCAGCGCGCACAGTGTTTATCGATTCCGCCTGAAGGCCTTAGCGTGCCTCGTGTTTACACTCGGAGCAGCTTCACGTCTGCCGTCACCTTTCAGCAGAAATTCACGAGATCAAACAAATCCACGTGAGGAAGACAGACAGGAGAAGACAGGGATGAAACAGGACCTCGTGGTACAGCATCGTCCTTCATCAGCAAAACAAGCAACAGGAAGAACAGCTGTCATGCTTGTCAGTAATGCTGAAACAGAAAGGTAGCTGCAGACGTCCTGACAGGGTCTCTGTTTGATGAAGTGAATCGAAACAGATCAAGCGGCATATTTCAGCTCATTGCAGTCTCCTGGAAAACCTTTTTCTTTTTTCTGAGATTGTACAAAGAAAACTTGTGCTCTCTTTTTGCCCACCAAGAGCACGTGCATGATAATAGTCATTAATGTTGCAGGTATTCCGGTTCGGTGCGAGGCATCTATAATTTTCCATCCATAGGTCGCCGCAAAGCAACTGTTATTTACAAAGTCTCCGTTTTCCGTTCCCTGACGGCGTGGGGCTGAGATGGATGGAGGTGGGTGAGTTTAAAGTCCAAAGAGGGAAAAGGAAGCTATTGATGATGCAGTTCACACCAGGTCATTAGGATGAAGAATGGTCTTGATATTTAACAGCCCAGAAACGTGTCACGCATACAAAAGTGAGGGCGGATCATCCTCTCGCTGAGATGAGTGAGAATCTGACAAAAGGAAAATTATCCTTTCACGCTGCAGTTGTTGCCGGGTTTGCTTTTTTATTTTTGGTTGTGAAATGGAATAACAGCAAAAAACATTATTTTTGTAATTTTACACTCAAGTAGAGATGAGCTTATTAAATATATTGTTTTGTGGGGTAGGTGCAATTGCACTAGGAAATAACAGGAGAAAATGATTTGATTGTTTTATTTTCCCAAAAGAAATTAGTGATTGTTCTGGGCAGCGACTGGATAACAAGCAGAATGTAAAAAGAACCGTAAATTAAAAAAAATGTTATATAAGGCTCAATGGGCTCTTTGGGATGAAGCATGTGATTTTGTTTTCTCCTGTTGGTTAAATTAATGTTTTAGATTCTCGAACTAATTTTAATATTAGACTATTTTTGGGTGGATACATATAGTTTTCAAATTATGGTTTTCTTTTATGGAAGGGGATAAACAATCCAAATCAACATGAACATCATGTGCTATTCTTGGTGAAAACCAACCTGAGTTGCAATATCTGGGGAAAGAAAATCTATTTGGGTACAGATTTTTCCCACTCTTATATGCCAAATTGCTTTAAGTCAGGTGATATTCATTTGGCAGGCCACTCAGAAATCTCTCTCTTTTTTAAATTATTGTCAGTGATGGATTAGCTGGTGTGCTTTGGATGACTGCCCAAGTTTAAATCTCAAACTGATGGCCTGATATATTTTCTGGTACAGAGAAAAGCAGAATTGTGGCATGTAGATCCTAAAACAGCAAAGCAAGCCTGGTGCATCAGATTAGCACTGTCATGTTTGACTGCTTCTCTCTCTTTCTTTGTAATTTTCAAACCATATGTGACAAGACACACCCATTCCAAAAAGTTTCAGATTTGTGTGATAAGAGTACAGAATATGGATGTTTACAATGTTTTGACGGAAAACGTGAGGCTCATTTTCTGTGAGTCTCACTTTTAGTCGCAATTTAGCTTACGACTCTCCCATGGAGGCTCAGTGTCTTTCTTAATGCTGAATAACTGAGGCCTGCAGGGTTCAGATGTTGCTCTGTGTTTTGTGACTTCCTACATTAATCCTCTTGGTACTTTTGGTAAGATGGCAACTGCTGTGAAGGTTAACCACTGTTAAAAATCACTTTGTAACTCTTTCCATATTAATGAATGTCAATGACTTTGCTCCCAATCACTTCTTGAATTTCTTTAGATGCATGATCATGCTTTTTGAGAACTTTTATCCTTCTTCATGTTTTCAGGCAGGTGCTAGCTAAGATATTTCTTAATTTTACAGCTGCCATGCCTGAGTGTGGCTACTCAAAAGAACCATTGAAATGTAAGCAATTGTGGTTAATTCATGACTTAACCAGTGGACTAGTTAGCTTTTGGTTTGGATAATGCGATCAAAATGCGATCAAAATCTGATCCCATTTTTTTTCCTTAAAAAATTAAACCATCACTTGAAAAGTTTGTTTTTTATTTATTCTGGTTGTTTCTGTCTGATGTTACAATTTGTTTGACAATTAAAAATTGTCTGTATGACAAAAAAAATGGGAAATCATAACCAACATAGCACAATTATGAAATCAAACCATTTTGAGTAGATTCAGTTTGCAACAAAAAGGCGACAGCAGCTCATTTGACTTTGTGCCACTGTAAATGTTTGGGGCAGTGGGCAGATCATAGCTGAACAGAATTAGAGAGGGTTCCCAAAACTCTATACCGGTTTAAAAGGGATTACGCCTAATCCCCCTGATCTACATACCTTGATAAGCATTGATAATCCCTCACCTCCACAGGTTTTTTTAAAAAAAGATGATGAAAAGTGCGTTGACTAATTCTAAATGACACCAGAGGATGCGAGCGGTGGTTCTCAGAGAGGAAAAGACTCTGGTAATATAAGATGAGCTCCTCTTTGTGTTTAAGGAAAGGTAACAGCCGGCAGCATCCTGTGTAAAAGCACTTTGAATGTTTGGCAGAATGAGCTCAAGCCAAATAAGAAGAAAATGTAATACGAAAGAGAAGAGAGACACAAAAAATTAAAAACAACAAATTACGGTTTGTTTTTTGTTTCAGGTACAAACAAATTCATACCATTTGTAGTTATTCTCAAGTTTTCAAACTACAACTACAAACTTGATATTATTTTAAATGAACTTTAAATAGAACAACTGCAAGTAGGAGAAACTGAAGAAAACCTATATGGTCAGGTAGAAATCTGAACGCATTCATTTGTAATCAGCCCTCTATAGTCTGATACCCCTAAATAAAACCCAGTGAAACAAAACACAGCAGAAAGCAGCAGATAGCCAGGGAATAAAGTTGTGGATAAGTTTGAAGCAGTTCTAGGTTACAGAGCAATATCCTAACCTTTCAATGTTTCTTTCTGAGTTCATCATCAGAAAATGAAAAGAACACGGCACAAATGCCAACCTGTCCAGACGTAACCATCCACAAAAACAAGCAGGCAGAGCTAAGGCTGTGTCATGCAAAGAAGCAGCTGAGAAGATCTTGATGAACCACATAGAGCGATATCCATGGTGACAAAAAAACTTCAGTCAACCATGCTAAAATCTGGCTTTTAAGCTACTTTTGCACACCACACTTTTCAGATTTATACTAATACAATTTTTAAAAAATCATAGATTTTCACAATTTCACAATTTCACAAATCATAGAAAATCACAATTTTTTAAAAATCAAAACTTCTTCTTTAAGTTTTGCAACATATCAAAATGTGAAAACATTCACAATGTAAGAATACTTATTTGCTATCCTTAAAATGTTCCTTACATGTCCCATTTCTTTTTGCGGGTGTTCTGCAAGACCGCTGTTGATGTTTTGATTGCATAAATTACACTGCAGCTTTAATTACTATAATAGTGTTTGATTTTTTTATTTTTCTTGATTCTAAATAAACAAGGCTTTCATCAACCACCTGCAATCCAGAAATCGCTTGTTTTGAAAGTAAAGGAGAAGAATAGGAGATCCTGTCAGTCATTTGGGTGCTTTCTCGTCTAAATGCAAAAAATAAATAAAAAAAAACATGCTCAGGTCTCGGGGAACACAGCTCTTGTGTTCTCGCTTACCAGAAAGAAAAAAACTCATTTTCTTTTAAACACATTGCTGCCACAGGCAAGAACAAAACATCTTTCTCTCTATCAGAGACCAATGAGTTTTTAAAATTTGTTCTGTTGTTGCTCTTATAAAGAAAGCTGCACTTTATCCAACTTTCTATTTGCAGGGAAGCGACATTAAGACATGGCAGATTCACTTTTCCTTCACTGCTGTTATGTCAGTATCGACCAAAGGACCTTTAACCCCCATTTCTGGCACCAGGTAGAAGTAATTGAAGTCTTGGTGCAATGGTTCGCCCTGATTCAGTTCACCAACAAAGAGGTTTCTAAATGGTGCAGCAGATTCTGGTTGAACTCTGACCTCCGGAGCAGAATTACCATATGGTCGTGTCAGAAATGAGGACCTTGCGCTCTGAGCTTAGAAGAAATCAGCTAAGCTCGCCTGCTGAGTAAAAACCTTCGCTGCCCTTGCTCGCTCTTGCTCTTAATGCCTCCATTAGCATGCAGACAAAAATCTAACACCTCACACACACAACAGAGTTTCAAAATCTGATCGCTTTCACCCCTCAATACAAAGGAGGGATATTTTTTTCAGATTTTGTTTCATGTTGTAAGCAGAACTTATGAATCAAGTTAGCAAAGAGATCGCTGTTTTATTTTCCACAACAAGATAATGCCTAATAAGTCTCCGCTGCATCGGATCATGCTGGCTGTTGTACAGTCAGCACGGTTGAGGTTTTCCACATCCTAAGCAGGAATCCACATTATTGGACTGGGGCCCTTGTTAGTGTTAAGCCTTGGAGCCTAATTTGGCATTTAGTGAAGCAGCAGAATGTCGTAATTGTGTGTGACGTTCAAAGGCAGAGGGTGTTGGTTACTGTAAGCCGGCTGAAGCAGGATGCAAATTATAACTCTACAGGGAGAGTCAACTGTTTTCAGAAAGTGAGCAATTAATAATTTCATCACACCTAAATCACATGCATAGCTCCTCTGCAGGCCTCTGAAGAACTTGAGGAGATTGTGGTTATGAACAGAGTTGCCTTTAAAAGTTGCAGGGCAGCATCTCTGTACCGTAACTGGAGAACCCTGCTTTAGAGAAACTTTTTTTTTTGCTTTAGAGAAACTTGTGGATTGAGTTGGTTGCTTAAAAACAAAGCAACCTTGCTGGTAGGTTTTCTATCCACAAGCTAATTTGCAAACCCAGTCATTAATTACATACACATACATCACACACACCTGCACTAAAATACTGACTATTAACAGGAAATACATTAAAAAATAAGAATATTAGAGAAAATGAGTTCTCCACAGCAAAGTAGATAGGTATAAGTGTTGACATATTTGTTTCTGTTTTGGCCATTGTTTCACTTGAGAGATAAAACCCCCAATATCTGTTAACATTTTTATTTCTGATGGTAATACAGGTATCTTTCAGTATTTCAACTATTTTACTGAGAATGTTTAAACAGGGAGAAAAAAATGGTTTATTCAAATTTATGTTATTCAAATAACACCAAAAAAAGAGAACTTAAGCGATTAACAGATTGGAACGTTGGGGACAATCTTGATCTTGAGTGTTTCAGCCATTTAAAATACAGTTCCAGTATCTCTATTGAGTTTTATTGACTTATTCCTATAATGCAGAACAGAAAAATAATTAAGTGAGAGGAAAACTAAGGAAAGATTCACTTTGTTCAAACTCCGAAAGTCAACATGACATAATTAAAAAATAATAATATTTTGTACGTTTTGGCAACCAGAAAACACAACACATTTAATTATGGGTTTGATTTGGAGTAAATCTATAAGCTTTTCTTAAGCTTATATTTGACCTGGATTAGGCTCTCCATAGTTTCTTCACAGAGGAAATACAGTGCATCAATCATAAAGCTGCTAATTAAGTATGTTTATACATCAGTTCACAACTGTGAAAACATGACAAGAAAGCATCAAATTATGTGGCTACGCAAGTTAAATAGCTCTTTAACAATCACTTCAAGAGTTATCATTCTGAATACTCACAAAAACAACAGAGCCCCCTAACTAACTTAAACACAGTTTGATAGGTCTGAATTCACTCTCTCAAACAGCTTTAAGAAAATTATTTAAAAACTAAAAGTAAAAGGGAAAACATACATAGATCATCTAATTATGGTGTGTCGGTGAGGAGTTGTTACAGTTCACCACCCGCTTCACTTATACTTAATTTGAACGAGGAACATGCAGATGTTTTGAACCCCACAGATGGTTATTTTTACCTCTTTTAGTGGATATCCAAGCCTCCATTATTCCCACCATAACCTTAAATGCTTCATCTCTTAAGTAGAGCAGCTAAACATCTCGATAAAAAGGTAAAATCAACAATGTTCCTGCAACCATCTCTACATTTACACAGTCAAAAGGACTTGGATTAGGGCTCTTGGTTTGACCAAAAGTGAACTCTTTTACTTCCCACTCATTATTTAAATCTGTGCTGCATTTCATCACAGCTGAAGCACGGCTGCATAGCCCCCAGTCAGTCAGCCAGCTAACACGCAACTTTAAAAGAGCTGCGAGTCTCTGAAGTAGAGATGAGACAAGGGAGACGCCATGATTTCAGAGAGTAAATGTGGTTACAGTGAGTTTAACGTTTTATGAGGATAAAATCAACTAATGTTTTATATTCTGTTCTAGTTATAAGTGGGATATGATGGTGCTGTTATGCATTAGGTTGAATAAAAAGCCTTAATATGGATACTGTACTTTATAAGCCTTAAGGCTTCAACAGACACCTGAGAAAAGCTGCTTTTAATTTGTCTTGGAAATCCAGATTTGGTTGCAAACTGAAAAGCCAACGGGTTCGTCTGACTGATGTGGTTAATCAGAGACGCTGACAGACTAGTCCAAGCCTGGTTTCAACTCTAGATGATGAGTGGAACAATCAAAACTGCATTGCTTTTTTATGGTATGATTTTATTTAACAATTATTATTTTTAGAGAAAATTTATTTAACATACAAAAGACTGTTTTCAACTGCAACACAAGTGTAAGTCAAAACTCATTCCAGTCCGCATCCAACTCAAACCTCAGAGATTTTTTTCTACTAGTTTTTTGTACGTCAAAGTTCAAAGTCTGAGACTTAAGTCACCATATTTTATTCCTTCAACAGGATCATGGTGGCTCTGGGACCTCTTCCCATGTCAGAGGGAAATCTATCCAACCGGGAACCATTTGGACCAAACAAACCAGAAACCACTAAAGGAAAGAAGAAAAAGTTCTGTAACAGCATTGACACACTAAGTTGTCCTAAAAGCTTCTGAAACGTTTTGATTTTGAAATGCCTTTTCCAGTATTTTTAACTCAACTACAGAAGATCAAGAGGTTAAGTAAAGTGTTTTTTCTGGTTTGTTTGCATGAACAAAGCAAAACTAGTTGCAGTGAAAAAGCAGCAGCAAACGTAATATGTGTGTAAAGGAACACAAAGTGTGATAAACAGAAAGCAATGAGGCTAAATGCTGACTTGTAAACACATTTATTTTAATGTTGTTATAATCAAATTAAAAAGGCTAAGTCTGTTTTTTGATAATTTTCCACTAAAAAGCTTTGAGTTACAATAAACTTTGACATAGTAGCAAACCTAAGCAGGAAAAAAGATGGAAACCTTCAACATGCAAATGTGTAATTCTCACTGCATGTAAAGCAAATGTTATGATATTTTGCTTGTTTCAAAAGTGAAGGGAACATTTTAAAGTGCTGCTATGTTTGCTTCCAGTCCTTTGGTACTTGTTTTGTAGTACCACCAAGTCATACAGTCAATTATTCTACAGTGTATTAAATTCTGACTTGTTTTGGGTGTTACATAAGAAGCCATTTAAAGAAAATCCAGAAAGATCTTCACCTTTTCGATCTTCACTACTGTTACCCCGTACGCTGCTCATCACTCAGAAACTGTGAGCTGGTAGCGTTTAACATGTTCGCCTTGTAATGTGTCACTCAAAGTTTGTCCTTGAAAAGTCATTATTGATTGTTGCTACGGCCTTGTCACTCGTGTCAGATCCAGATTGGATGAAATAGGTTTGCTTCCATCAGGGATCGGCTGGACGCTTTGTTTACACTTTGCTTTGATTGAGTGTGGTGAAACAAACAAGTACACCATATAATTAACTACGCTTTGCAGGTATTTGCTTTATACTCACATAATCATCATCAAAGGTTATTGTTTTTTACAAAGAAAATCTTAGTTCACTTTTACATTTTTTTAGTAAATCTTCCTGCCATGAATCTAAATGTTTCCACAAAAAATAAATAAATAATAAGAAATGTCTCTCATTGACCAGGACCCTCAAAGAGCTGTTTGAACCTTGTGAACTCGGTTTTTCTCTCTATTGAAAGCAGTTCTGCAGCCGGACTCAGACTCGGTATCGGTCAGCTCTCCCAGTCTCCATTCCTGCTCATAATGGGTTTGGTGCTGCTGGAGGTAGGTTTGCTTCAAAGAGAGTCGTGGCCTCCAACTGTGGTCACATGCTTTCAAACTAAGAGGAAATGCTGCCATGTAAGTGGTCCAATTCAATCTTTTGGGTTTCCTTAAACTGCTACCTTTCACCTGGCTTAACAAAATGAAATTGATTGTAGTGCATTATAACCTCGATCCTTGCAAAATTGTGTATTCATAGACCCAATTTCAAGTGGCAGAGGAGTCAATTTGGCCCTAATCTCAGTCCCATAAAAGAACCGGTACAGCTAGGAGAAAGGAGTCCTACCCCACATGTTTTTTTTCTTCTTAACATCTTAGATTTAAACAGATTTTAAACTGGAGCTTTCCTGTGATTGTGAGTTCACTTCTTTCCAGCTCAAATATACTCAGGATTACTAAATCTTCCCCAGAACCTTCAAGGTTTAATAAGATTAGATTTTTAAATAACCTGATTTGCTGATTGGCTACATTAACCTCACACTTCTTCTTTTCCAAACTGTCAAACTTTTTTTTTTTTACCTCAGATATCTCCCAATGGGTCTGGTGACTTTCTTGCTCAGTTTAGTTTGAACCAAGCAGGCATTGAAATTGTTTTATGTAACCCTCCTCCTCCTCCTCCTGATGCTGAACTCCTCCATCTCCTCAAGAGGTCTGGAGAGTCTCGTCTGAAGTCTCACGCTGCTGATCCACCGCCACCAGACTCTGGGGAAGCTGTCTTATCCGCATAGCTTCATTTATATCACAGCACCACTGATGCAACATGTCTTGTTCCAGAAAAAGTTTTTAAAAATAGTTTAATATGTTTATAAATGCTGTCCTATAAAATTACCTCATCTTCGCCAGCTTTTCCTTTTGCAGAATTCAACTCTAATAACAGTATTGCCTCATGTATCCTGCTCTGTATTCATTGCACACTGAAAGCTCAGTAGTATCTAAAAGGTTGAAAGCCTCTAAATAATTCTGAGTATTTTCTAGATATGAACATTTCTTAATTTTCATTAAGAGAAATTTTTTTTTTCTTAATGTGAATCTGAAGGACGTCGTTTGCAACAGTGCGATCCAAAGTTTCTGCTGTGTTAGAAAATTTTGTGTTACTGCTGCATGTTTGCTCTTTCACCTACGTTGTCTCCACTGTTTCTCATGTCTGGCATGCAAAACAAATGTTACTTCTGTACAGTAATAATGTTGGACTCTTCCCATCACTGAGGCGCAAATATCTACAAGCTTTTTAGGTAGTTAGCAAATAGTAAGGAAGTCAGTATTTTCCTTTTCGTTGCTGGGTTGATGCAGAGCGCTTTATGATGATAAACATGTTGTGATGTTTTCCTTAAGTTAATATGAAAATTGCTTGACTTCCCAAAAGTTAAAGTTAAAGATTGCAAGGAGATACATTAAAAAAAACACCTATGAACCAAAATAGTTTGGTGTCCCAGAGAAACTGTGCTCATTTTCCCAATGCTTACTGTTTCACCAAACAATTATTTTGGCAATAGTGTAATTTAGGATTATTTACTCTTATATAAACTTTGACTTTAGTGGGAGTTTGGACAGAGGGTTGGGATGAATTACAGATTTTAAAAATGAATTAATGTATGTGTTCCTCTACACACACTAACATGTCTGTCACCAACAGTCGCATCCTGTTCAAAGTGCCTCAGATGCCCTTTCTCCCTCATTCTGATGCTAAGTTTGAACTTTAGCAGGTCATCTTCACCACGTCTAGATTGCTAAATTCATTCAGTCGCTTCCATGGGAAAGACTGAGATGCTATTTGTCTCAAACTGATGAACAGCTTTACATAATAAAGTAGATCAAAATGGTAGCGTCACGTCAGCCTATAATAAGACCTTTAGGTTGTGTTTAATTCCACGAACTTTTTAAAGGCATTTTTAACCCTTTCATGCACAGTGGTCGCTACAGTGGACAGCTGTCTAAAAGCCATTTTCCTGTGCTACCTGTGGATTTTTATGTTATTAATGCACACAGACCACTGACGTGGACGCTAATGCATCATAAAATACACTATCATCTACTGGCCATCAGCTGCAAATGCAAGAAATTATTTTTGTTAAATCCAATATGGCTGACAGACAAAAAAAGCATGCCGACTAACCCGGTCCCTCCTTCTACTGTAGACGACTCTAGCAGGTAAAAAATATATTGTGACATCAGATAACGCCTAGAGAACAATACTACTGATGTATTTTTCAAATAACAACTTTGTATTTGGAGGAAATTGCAATTCATCACCTAAAACAAATAAAATAAAATAACTTTTTTTATGCCTTAAGAAAATAAAAAGAAAATTGGAAAAAAATCCTGACACAAAGGATCAGAATTCTTGCAGGAAAGGGTTGAAATAAAAGAGAAGTTTGTCATCAGTAATCATTTATATGGTCAATGTTTGACTACCAAAAATGAACTCTTATGAATTTGCAAGTTGGAGTAAATCATGTCGCATTGCAAAGACTTTCTTTACAGCTCTGTCGTGGTCGATGAGGAAAGCTGAAATCTTCCATGCGATTTAAGCGGCGAAGAGTTGCAGCGTAACACATTTCAATTAATTTGCTTGACTTGACATTACCTGTCCTTGAGGTGACGTTTGCATTTATGCATAGCGCGTCGAAGCTGAAACAATATATCTTGTATCTTCAAAAGGAGAGCGTGAAAGCCGTGAAGACAGAGAATGAGGTTTGAATGAGCTAAAAGAATAAATAAATTATAAAGAGCACAGCGAAAGAAAAGGGGGTCAGGCTGGGGGGAAAAAAAAGAAAAAGAAAAGAATCTGGCAGATGTAAGGGAAAGGAATAAATGAAGGATGAAGTGTGGAAAATAGAGGAAGGAGCGCTGATGTGCTTCTTAAGCAGGTCATTCGACGCAGCGTGCCTTTGGAGGGCTCGTGTAAGCATGACTAAAAGATTTCCCCCAAGTCCCTGCAAAGTGTCGTTTGGTACAGAGAGCCACTGTCAACCCAGAAGACACGACAGGGAGACGGAGCGCACGGCCTTTAAGCGGCTCCTTGGTTGTCGCCTATCACAAAACTGAATGAAAACTCCCAGCAGTGAGCCCATTTTAGCCGTTCAACAGCAGAATAACAGAAACCTGTATTTTCCTAGTGGTCATAAAAATGCTACCCAGATGTATTCAAACTTTAATAACACAGCACAGTAGCGTGTAAAAAAAACAGGCAAACATGATCATCACTAGCTCAGCAGTAATCAAGGTGCCCCGCTGAAGCTGTCGAATCAATATATCATCCGTCGTGTCTGCCTGGGAGCAGCTGATCCTCCTTGTTGCCTCTGATGTGGGGTGTGAAGCCTCGTTTACAGCACACTGCTGAGCGCTGTCTCTTGATCCTCCTCATCCTCTTATTCAGCACTGAAGGGCACCACGCTTTGTAATCCAGCCCACAAGCTTCTAGCAGAGTTCATAGGCGATACCAAAAAGCCCAGTTTCTCATAAACTAGCCCCCGACGCCCACCACGAGGAACAACAGCACCGCATCATTCATAAAAAGTGTCTTTCAGACACAAACACAGTAACGAAGGGTTTATTAAACTCTCCTTCACCCTCCAAATAAGGGTCATCACTCACGGAGCCGCGGCGAGATCTCTGGGTGTTCGTTAGAGCCGGATGAGGTATGGATTTGTTTTATTCATACCGGTTTATTTAAAACTCAAATAACACTCAGTAAATATAAAATTGCATTGCTTTTGATGCTCTGTTTACATACACATATTTTTAGTTTCCCGAGTGTCTGAACTGAGAGACAGCAACTACGTTTCAACGTTTCGTCCATATGGGCAACACGTGTGACTCAGTTTCTAGAGTTTTCTAAAATGTAAAAAATTTAGCTTCAAAACCTTTTCTATTACAATGTTCCTACGGATTAAAGTTCTTCTATTAAGATGCTAGAGCAAATACAGAATCAATGGTGCTGCACACTGCCAGTTAGCTGGCGGAAACACGCAGCAACACTTTTCTCTCACTATCAGGAAAAATAAAATATACTAGAAATAGTTTCTATGACAAGAAACACAGGTGACAATAAACTGATAACTTCTTGCTACGCTGATCTCTTCAGACTCGACCTGAACAGAGATCCGGACTGATTAACCAGCTGATATCAGGTTGTTTTATACTCCCAGGTAGATCTGATACAAATATACTAAAGCCGCTTCATGGGATTTAAATCTTATCTGTAAATCATCATTGGTCAAGCAGCTTCTCTCTTTTAAGAATAGAAAGCTCAGAGAGACACTGCTTTGGAAATTTGTTGGAAATTTGATCCTTTCTTGTCTATAGACTTTATAATGTCACTTTTTTTTAAAGTCTTCTTTATTATTTTGTAACTAAATAGCTTAAGCTGAAAAGTGCACAGTTTGACACATATGTCTTTAAAGCTTTGTGGACTGTTAATTTATTGCATTACATTTTTATTAATATTGTACTTTATTGTTGCTTTAAATAGATAAATTCATATGGGCACAAATTGCCTGGTGGAAGTCAATGTTAGTAGTTATTTTGTAATATTGACTGTGTGCTGTACCACATAAAGATGAACAAACAGTGAAGTAGTGTTTTCATTTGACATATATTAATAATACTATGTATTAAAATCAAAAGATCAATAAATAAATATAACCAACATTTTGACCAGACATTGAAAATAAAATGTTTGTAAAGCAACATAGGAAACACAGAGGCTACATCACAGTCTTTTTCAAAGCAACTTTAGTCTAAAGGTCTCTGTCAGATTTACAATTAAAATTATATTTCTTAGGACATTAAAGTGCAAAAACTCTAAATATATTTGGTCATGATGATATTTATTCATATTGAACTCTGAAATACATTTGAAGCAGTATCGAAACCTCCAAAACTTGTAACATCTCTGAACACTGTGTAACTTATTTTTGAAATATTTGCATTTTAAAACTCTAACTCTAGTTTGAAATTTGAATATAAATGTTTCTGTCATTTTTTGTTTGACTTGGTCAATTTCACCTGTAGCAACACCAACACAGACAAAACATAAACTTCTGCTTGCTTTTGGTGTTTTTCCTCTAAGTATCAGTGGCATTTTTTGATTCAGTAGCTTTATCAGTGTCTAACATTTAATCACTGACCCCAAACATAATCAATGCACATTTATCAGTACATAATTTAACATGGTTATGAATGACAGTAAGTAAGAATAGAAAATCCATAGAAGATAAATACATTTTTAAAAATAGAGATTTCATTTTTAGGTTACATTTCTCACCCTCAGTGCTACTTTATGATCTAGAAAATTTAAAAAAAGGCATTAGGGTGCCAGAGCCAGGTTCCTCTATCTTATGTCTATCTCCTCTTTATGGCATCCAGAGGACAGCGCGCATGTTAATGACAGGGACACCATTGAGGAAGCTCACAGTCATGTTCAATTACCCATCTCCATCGAAGCACAGGAGTTTAATCATGCACCAAAACGAAGCTGACTGCAGATGAAAGAGCTTTTCCTCCCAACTCTCTCTTAGCTCTGATTATTCAACAGTGATATAATTTAATGAAAGATCAGTTTTTATAAAATATAAACATCTGCTTATCTTATTTGTGTCAGAAGGTTTTTACCTACACTTGAACAGTAAAGTATGTAACATTAATTTTGAACGATACAATAACAACAACAAAAAAAAACACACAAATTGAATGTTTGAAACTTTGTGAAACAGCTTTAGGTATAAATACAAACCATCCCACATATACTCGTTAAATTTTCACACACATTTTCTGCAGCCATCAACAAGATCTTGGAATAATTCTGGTAGGGTATTTGATGACACTCCTAATGGAAATATGGTTCAGCTCTATTTTGGTAAGTTTTCTGCCACGGACTTAGCTGTCAATAGTCCACTAGTTTTGAAGTGGACTGGGGACCAGTTATGATGTAGAAAGACTGACTTTTATTATTTTTATGTCTTGTCTACCAATCAAAACTTTTTACATTCTAGATTACATTCACCTGTTCACACCTCCAAACGTTCACCAACAAATAAACCGAAACATAATTTATGTTTTTCTCTGCAGAGTCCTTAAATACCACAAGCAGTAAGCATGTTGCTGTCACCACGACACTTTACAAGACTCCATTATTTGTCTCATCTGACCATAAAAACTCTTCTCAGGATGAATAGAGGGCATATGTTTAGCTGTAAGTTTCAGTCAGGCTTTAAGATGTTTATATTGAGCCTTTTTTCAACCAAGTTGTTGTTTCTCAATCAATTTTCTTTCATCTGAGATTGACAGTTTGGGTCAGACAGTTGAAACATGGACAGATTCAGGAACATCAAACTTGCTTTTAGAATGGATGAAAGGAAGCGAACAGGAAACTCACACTAGCTGCTTCTCCAGACGACTGGCAGGCGAGCCCACGATCTCTCCGAGAGTACAGTGGACCTGACCCAGGAAGTCCTGCCATGGTGACGCAGGCATGGAGCGGGAGGAAGAGAGATGGACAGCGGCATTCAAGCAGATCACATGGGAGTAAGAAGGAGAATCAGTGAGGAGTTAGGCATCGTCATAGGCATCTGTACATTTATATATAATGGCGTCTGAGGCAGACACGTACGTTAAAGTCGTTGGGCTTCCAGGGTGGAGAAGGAGGAGGAGGAAGAAAGAGAAAGACCAGGCAGCAGCAGTGACACAACAGAGCATATCATGGAACAAAAAGACACATGACTCGAAAACCAGACTGGCATCACAGCACGAGAAAAAAGAGCAGAAAATGAATATTTGACAAAGCAGATAGGCAGAGAGGGGAGCCGCAGAGCTGCACAGTCTCAGAGGAAGAGAAAGAGGGATGTGAAAGAGCGCAAGAGAAGGAAAGCGACCAGTGCAGATGGTGTATCTTGAGAGTTTGAGACACAATGCAAACACACAGTGATGAAGGCATCGCATCACCGAACTCCTGTTTTGATACGTAAATGTGGTAGTATGCAAACCAAGTCTATCAAATATATTCTTTACTGTATTGTTTGCGCTCATTCATAAAAAGCCCGGGGGGGGCGGGAGGGGGCAAAACCAACATGCATTCACTCTGTTGACCGTTTTTGAACGTATGCTTCACAATAAAGCACCTTCTCTTTCAGGCAAAACCGGCCTTTCAAAATAAATGCTATTTTGAAAACTTGTTAAACCTCCGCACAGAGAGCTGTGCTGAAAAGCTTTGATGAGGGAGTACAATGCTTAATTTCTCACTTCGGGGAAACAAAGGGAATGAGGCCATACCAGATGCAAATAAAATCTCTGTTATCATTGCTCTGGGGGAGTTAGGTAAAGAAAAAAAAGAAAAAAAACAGAAGCGGACAGAAAGGAAAAAAAAACTACATTTTGTTAGTCGAAGCACAAGTCACTCACTATCGAAAAATATATTTGAGAGATGTTTTGGAAACACAGGTTTGCATAGAACCTAAATATCTGAGCCGTGCACTTCAAATGTAAAGCCGAGTTTCTCATTCACATAGAAAAAATAAAAATAAATAAAAAATAGTTTCACTTACATGTTTTGCTAAATCTGGACTTTTAGAGTCAATGTCATACCTAAAAAAAGCAAATGAAACAAATAACTCAAGGGTAACTTGGAGGTTGATACAAAGACAGAAAAGAGACATTATAGGCTGTAATTCCAGATGTAATCAAGACAAACTTTGTGTATTTTATGGCTGCTAGAAACTGTGCCAGGGTTAATATATGGAAACAGCCAATCAATGCAGAAAAAGTTTTGAGCATCTGTTAGCCAAACTTAATGTAAAAGTAATTAAGGCTGAGCAAACCCAAGCTCCCACCTCTGCAATAAAATAGAGATGAAAATGAGTAGCACTAATTATGAAGGGAAGCTCTCTCTCTCTCTCTCTCTGTCTTTCTCTCTCTATGTCTTTTCCCATGCCAGTGTTGTATTACAAAAGCATGTCAAATAAATTCATTAAGAGCTTATAAATCCTCAGAGACCTCCAGCTCAGCAGTGGATACATTTGTTAAGTTCACCAGGGATTTCATGTCTAAGAGGCACGTACGTTTTTCTGCTTCTTTTTATTATTTGGAAGGGTACGTCCTTTTGTAAAGGAAGTGATCACTCGTTTCTGGCCAACTTTCAAAAAAGCGGTACCTTACTGACCCTCTCACTAGTCTGACCTTTTCAAAAGTAAAAAGGCAGGACAAGCAGGGACCAGGAGTCTGCTTGGATTTAGAGAAACATCGTCTCAGACGTTTGCTTCGCGGCGAGAGATTAAAGGCAAAACTTAAAATTAAACATTTATAATGCCTCTTCTAATTCTGCTAATCTACAGATGAATAATTTCTCAATGGAGAGACGAGCTGCTGACAAAGAGGCCAAATGAGAAAAAGACCAATCTACAGAGAGCAAAGTACAAGACAAGAATGAAGTGGAAAGAGAGCTCATAAAATGTTGACATTATAGAGAAAGAGGGATGAATTTGAGAAATCACACACACACACACACACACACACACACACACACACACACACACACACACACACACACACACACACACACACACA